>CM066988.1:83706106-83986106 GCA_033977485.1 Hydrangea macrophylla | reverse complement strand
GGCTTCGAAGTCAAATTAAAGTCATTTATTTTATGTTCGAAGTAATTAGATTGGCTTCGAGGCAAGTTTAAAGCCATAATTTGGTGTTTGAAGCTATTACTTTGGCTTCAAAGCAAATTTAAAATAATTTGTTTTATATTCGAAGTTATTTTATTGGCTTCGAATTAAGTCTAAAGCCATTTTTTGGTGTTGTGTTTAAAGTTAATCTATTGGTTTTGAACCAAATTAAAGCAATTTATTTTTTATGTTCGAAGACCCATATTTGCTCGAATCCAGCCAAATATTTTATGTTCAAATCTCTTCCATTGGCTTCGAAGCAAGTTTAAAGCAGTCCATTTTATGTTCGAAATAATTGTATTGGCTTCGAAGCCTTCAAGGCTATTTCATTTTATTCGAAGTCAGTTTAAAGCGAATAATTTATGATTCGAGGCTATTATATTATCTTCAGAGCAAGTTTGAGCCATCATTTTGGTGATTCAAAACAATGATATTGGCTTTGAAGTAAGTTTAAGCCATATTTTTTTATGTTCGAAGCGATTGTATTGGCTTCAAAACTAGTTTAAAGCCATTTATTTAAGTTCTAAGTTATTTTAGTGGCTTCATTTTCCGGTTCTCCAAGAACTTTGTTCTTGAAGAGCCGCGAGGGTATGATTGTACCATAAAATATAACTTTACCATATTACTATATTACTATAGTAATGCAATTTTAATATCACAATATTACTATGTAATAATAATAATATTATTATTATAAGCTATTTTGGCTTGTCATGGAAGCCATTTAAAAATTATTTGCAGGACACTTGGCATCGTAGGATTAATGCAAAGGTGGTTACTTGAAGATCAATGGTGACTAGAGTAGAAGATATTTTGGAGGGAGCTTCTCTTGGAAGAAACACATGTGTAAATGAATTTGAATTGGTAATTAATGTAATAAGAGAGAAATATTCAAATTCAAATGGGTAGTTGTAGACTCCATCTATAAATAGATGTAATGTGCTCCTTTGTACGTAACAGGTCCTGGACCAACAACAAACATTTCAACATTATGTAATCCTTTTCATTTGGCCACCATGGCTATTACTTTACTTTATATTAGTTTAGTTTTAGTTTAGTATTCCTTTAATGCTTTACTTTCCTTTAATGCAATTCTTAGGAGTAATCATAGAATAGTTCAATCACTTCGAAGGTATCCTTCGAACTCTCTCTTCTTCTTCTTCTTTTCCTTCTTCTTTTTAATTTTTTAGTTCATCGCACACGATAAAAAGTCAGTGTTAAGGCATCGAACGTCACCACAATCTCCTTGGTGAGGCGCAGTTAGGATATTTGTTATATCATACATATTGGCAATTTATTTGCCTGACACGCCCACACACATAATTTTCCAACCAAACAGTAGCACATGCATGTTTGTTAGAAGAAGAAGTGTGTAAACCAAGCCAATTTGAGGATAAGAGTGATTCATTGTTCATATACTACTATTCTTTGGTCAAGTCTAAGAAATTTTTTAGATCAGCACTATCAATTTTTTGTGATGAATTACGTTTGTGCTACAGACTTTTGCTTCAACCTCGTTTAAAAAAATTCATTTTATTTTTATTAATTGGTGTAGTGGTTTCGTGCGATGACATAAGTGCACCACGGCTCAAGGGATGAGAAAAGGTTGAAATTCTGGTATGAACATGACATAGAGAACTTTTTACCAATTAGAATAAGTCATTGCCCCAATCTCGTTTTAATTGAGTCATTTTACAATTGCAATTGTTAGGCCATCTCCAATGCTAAATGATATATCTTCTATGCCAATGCTATTTTTTAGCATTGCTACAGTATCAAATGTTATATTTTGACATTTCTACTCCAATGCTCCATGCCATTTTAAATGCTATATTTTGCCCCAACTATCATTCATCTTCCAAAGTAGCTTTTTGTTAAGTGTAGGCTTCCAATTTTGCATCCCAAATGCTTCTCAAATACATGTGACAGAGACATTTAGAAGAAAAATAAAATAAAATTCGGACCACTTCAATATCTTTTAATCAAAATCAAATCGTCTCATTAATACATGTATTTAGGAATTATTTGAAATGCAAAAAAATTGAAAACATAGTTGAAAAAGTGGTCAAAATATATCATTTAAAAGCTTTAGTGATGACATGGCACAAATGGCATATGCCATTTGCCATGCCAAATTTGAGAAGATGGATAGCAATGCTATTTTTTGGCAACTCTTTTGACATACCATTGGAGCTTAATTATGCCAAAACCCATGCCAAATATGGGATAGCAACTGCATTGGAGATAGCCTTAGAGCAACTTTTTTTTTTTATAAATATTTTATTATTATTACCATTGAAGTCAAAGAGGTCGTTTGGTTCAATCACTGATACGGAGTATTTTTGTAATAGGAATTAATTACTCGAACACGGACAGGCCCACGCATGATCCGAGATTATTATGGTTGATATCAATTTGTTCTGGGATCTTAGCATACAATCCAAATTGTGACAGATTGAAAATTATTTGAATTTTCAAATGGTGCCGTCTGTGTTGTGGCATTTTCAGGTCTGATATTTTTATGATCATACTAATTACCATTGGAAAATTAGACATTTGCGTAAACATTACCAAACGCCCCCCTCAATGTAGGGCAATGTTTGGGACATAAAAGATTCATAAAAAAATGTTCAAAAAAGAATGTGACATCTCGTATGACACTCATATAGTAGAAATAAGTGTGATGGATTCTAAACATACTATGGATAATTTTAGTAACAACACATAAATAAGTATTTTACTTGGACTGTGTCACTGGGCATATATAACATGTCACAGGCACATTTTTATCAAACAATTGAATCTCCAATTTACACCCCACATAATTTAACAAATTTGGAGTTTTTTAGAATATTGTTGAAAATTATCAATGAATTCCTACAAATATACCAAAAATCTAAATCATTATAAATATGGCAGAATAACATTTTAGGGTTATTTTGAAATAAAAGTATCAAATTGAAACTTTTAAAAAAAAAAAGGTGAAAAATCTGTAACTCTCAAAGCAATACCAAACATTAAATAGTTTTCTAAAATAATTCACGCACTAAAAATCTCTACAATAAAAAAATAATAATAACAAAAAAGTCATTCCCACAAGGATCCTAAACGGGCTCTTGATTGATTAAGATAGCGTTCAAACCCTATAAGTCAAAGGGTATAGTGCCAAAAATAAAATGAGATAAACTTGTAAAGGAATGTCCAAAATAATGGGAGGCTCAGGAATGACAAAACCCATAGTAAAAGTGTAAAACTAACAGTTGGCTCTGGATTGTCCAAAATTAAGGGAAGGAGGTTCACAAATATATATATATATATATATATATATATATATATATATATATATATATATATATGGAGAGGATCTTATAAGTGCACTCTACTTGGTGCACTAACTTTTTAGCCTAAAAAAAACCCCAGACTGCCCCGTTAACCCGCGCCACATCCTACCATGCACCCCGCTGACCAGCAAATTTTTTAGTCTAAAAAGTCATTGCACTGGGTTGAGTGCACTTAAGTGCATTGACTTTTAAGTCTAAAAAAACCCACTGGTCAACGGGGCACGGGTTTTTTAGACTTAAAAGTCAGTGCACTTAGGATCTTTTCCATATATATATATATATATATATACAATCAGGTTCTAAAGAGGGCGCCCTCTGTTTATTAAAGAGAGGGCTTTTGTTTTGACCGTCGGATCGTGTTTAAAAACTGTAAAATGAAAGCACTGCCCTTAATAAAAACACGATCCGACAGCCAAAACAATGGCATCTCTTTAATAAAGAGAGGGCGCCCTCTCTAAAGAATTTTCATATATATATATATATATATATGAATTTAATGATGAGAATATTAAACGGATGATGAGAACATTTTGACGTCATACATAACTTCCCGGGTTAGCACAAGATTCAAAGCGGTGGGTGTTAGAGAATATGAATTTCTTTGTATTGGAGAATTTGGAGTAGATTTTTATTGAGCAATTTTTTGGTGACAACTTTCACACAACCTCCTAAAAGATGTGTCTATCTTTCTCCTGTGTCACTGTAGGGTCCAGTGATATCACAGGAGAGATAGACACATCTTTTTAGAAAGTTGTATGAAAGTTGTATAAAAGTTGTCACCAAAAAATTAATTATTTTTATTACATGAGAAATTTTCATATAGGTTACATATACGTAATATTATGCATTGAAACATAAAACTTATCACATCCTATCATAGAAAACTCAGTCATACATTCTAATAGTTGGACATGTTTCACGTATCCTAGTGATTTTGGTTCTAAAATATTGTAGTTCGATCGGTCCCAAAACATTGTAACTAAGTCTTAGAATGTTGCAACTTAGAAACTACTCTGTTTTTATAAACCAAATTGGAATTCAAAGTTAAAAACATTTTAGAATGCATTTACAATATTTTGGAAACCTAATGGATACATCTTCAACCAGTGGGATTAATTTATCATAGAAGATCTTATGATATAATATATATTGTATTAATGAGTAGCATAATATATATATCCTATCATAATTCATTAATACGATATATATTAACTAATCATATAATATATATGTATATATATTCATTAAAAGTGGGAATGCAATTAGCCTAATATCCGTGATCAGTATATGTAAATATATATATATATATATATATATACATATATGCTTTATAATTCCAAGTGTGATTACACATTCACATCCTCTAAAATTATCATTCACAACTCTCCTCTTGTTGCATTATATATCAATATTTAAGCTATATCTATCAACAATGGCTTGTATACTTGATCACAAAATTGGTTTCATGGTGTCATTTATTTTTGGGATATGGGCTATTCAAGCCATGTCTTCTCGTACACTGCCAGAAGAAGTGTCCATGGCTTACAAACATGAGCAATGGATAGCAAGTTATGGACGTGTATACAATGACGACACAGAGAAGGAAATGCGTTTTAAGATATTCAAAGAAAATGTGAAGTTCATTGAGTCCTTCAACAATGGTGGGACAAAGTCCTCTTACAAGCTAAGCATCAATGCATTTGCTGATCTGACTAACGAGGAGTTCCAAGCCTCTCGCAATGGATACAAGAGTAGGTCCTCGCATCATCCAAAGACGCCATTTAGGTATGAAAATGTGTCTGCGGTTCCATCTACTGTGGATTGGATAAAGAAAGGAGCTGTTACTCCCATAAAGAGCCAAGGTCAATGTGGTAAGTTCAAACAACCGCAAGCCTTAAATATTAATGCATATATATATATATATATACACGGTCCACTCGAGATCCAGACCGTGTATATATATATATATATATATATATATATATATATGATACTATCATATACCCCTAAGTAGTTCGTTTTGTACTCTTTTAATTTTGAGTATAAATTTCATACGGATGATCCATCAAAGGCGCTTTTGCTGCATCCAATCATAAAATACCACGGTATTTTATATATGTGTATACATATTATGCATGTGCGCGTCCCAATTTTAGGTTAACAAGAGTCACTTCAGATGATGACGTGGTGTGACGTCCCAATCATATATGACTATGTGGCCACTTAAATTAGGATGTTATGACAAGTGGGGCATGATGTGCATGCCTCTGAAAATAGGGGGTCATGACTTATACATTGTCATGTTACTTCACATTAGTGGTCACATGGCCACATGTTATTGGGGTGTCATATCAGCATGATATATGATATGACGGGCTCACTGAATAATTTCTCGCTGGAGTAAAAGATGACAAACATGAAAATAGGGGTGGGAAATTGGGAAAATTAATTCCAATCGGTTAACTTTTTCAGTCTGAAAAGAAAAGTGATGGCGTGGCTAATTGTAGTTGGATGCCATGAATATTTCCAATAATCCGGATTAAATTTAAACTCTTTAATTTTTACTAACTTGATATTACAACGTAAAAATTAATGTACGTAGGATGTTGTTGGGCATTTTCGGCTGTAGCGGCCACGGAAGGAATTAACCAGCTCACAAATGGTAAGTTGGTCTCCCTATCTGAGCAAGAGCTAGTGGACTGTGACACGAGTGGTGATGATCAGGGTTGCAACGGTGGCTATATGAAAAGTGCTTTCCAATTTATAAAAAATAATGGTGGTCTCACTACAGAAGCCAATTACCCATACAATGCATCTGATGGAAGGTGCAAAACCAAGAAGTCAGCCTCTGATCATGCGGCCAAGATCACTGGTTACGAAGTTGTGCCTAAAAACAACGAGGCAGCATTGTTGAAGGCCGTGGCCAACCAACCGATATCTGTTTCTATTGATGCCAGCGGATCGTCCTTTCAGTTCTACTCGAGCGGTGTTTTCACAGGAGATTGTGGGACTAAATTGGACCATGGTGTTACAGCCGTTGGGTATGGGACAAGTGCCGATGGTACCAAATATTGGTTGGTTAAGAACTCGTGGGGTGTTGAATGGGGCGAGAAAGGATATATTAGGATGGAAAGAGACGTCGATGCTAAGGAAGGCCTCTGTGGCATCGCCATGGATTCTTCCTACCCCATTGCTTAAATTGCAACAAATGGTGGTTTATATGGATTTTCCGCTGGAACGTCGTCGGCCTCTTCGGCCATGCTTTCTAATTGTGTCCTTATTCTAATTGTATCGTTATTCACTCGTGATTAATTGTATTAACGCAGGCAGCATAGTTTAATGCACTTAGAACCAAAAAATTATTAATGAAATTTAATGGAGTTTATTTCTTTTGGCCTTTTTTAAATTGCTTAAATTTAAGACACCTTCTGGGTATTACTAGCACTACAATATTGAAAAATTCTCAAGACACCTTTTCCCCCTAAATATGGACTATAGAGAGGTGGCTAGTGTTTTTAGATGACAAGAATCCAAACAATATGTAAAAAGCCCTAGAATGTTGGTCAATGAGCTTAAAGACTAGGGGTTTTTTTTATGGGAAAATAGATCCTACGGTGATTAGTGAATTACCAAAAAGAAAAGAAATGAAGCCGGCAAATAGGGAGGGGGGGGAAAAAAACCCTTCTCTTTGCATCTGATCAACCAAACTAGTACAAGGGTGCATTAAAAATTAGACAAGAGAGCTAAGCCGGAAATTGGATTATTGTGATTGGTCTCCGACCTTATTAATTATTGGGTCAAATACACTTTACCCTTTGTGTTAGCCTCGTTTTCACTTTACCTCATGATTCAAAAATATACATTAAACCCTCTTGTAGTTTTGGACTAAAGTGAAACTATTAAATTTCTCCCAAAATAGCCCCACATGACAATTAAATGTTAAAATTAGCCCCACATTGGAGAGTTTAAGTGTCAAATTAACCCTACATGGGCAATTAACCCCAATATTAGCTCCTCAAAGGGATTAACAACAAAGGTGGGTTTAATGGCAGCGTTATCCCCACATAGGCGGTTAACCACAAAAATTAACCTCACAGAGGGGGTTAAGTGTTAATATTTTTGGTCAATTTTAAAATTTTCACCATTTTTGAGAAGGATTTTAACAGTTTCACTTTAGTCCAAAACCAGAAGGATGCCAAGTGTCCACTTTTGAACCACAGGGGGTAGAGTATATGTAGGGTTAAATACATCTTATACCCTTGTAGTTTATCACCTGTGTCAGTTTGGTTCCTGTAATTTATAAAGTGTCACTTTCGTCCCTGTAGTCTCATAAGTGTGTCAAATAAGTCCAATAATTCCTTAGCGATGACTAATTTTGTCACTGAAATTAAAAAATATCACAAAAAATATTTAAGGGACTAAAATGACACACTTATGAAATTATTGAGACTAATGACACTTTCTAAACTACAGAGACCAAATTAACACAAAAGACAAACTAAAAAGTGTAAAATATAATTAAGCCTAGTGTATAATTAACCCTTAATTATAAGCTAGAGGTATACTTGAATGAGTCCACATTTACTGAATTTTCTCAAAACTTGCTATAATATATAGTGTAATGTAAGGTCATTTTTAGGGCTTTAATGAGATAGTCCCTAAGTTTCCTCAAGCTAGCTTGACAGCTTGTTTGCTATTGTCTATATATAGTGCAAAGGAGTTGAGTCACAAGTCAATGTGTCAATGCCTAGTGATGGACCCTTGAATTACATTCACTGGGGTTACGAAATATTTTTATTTTTTTTTTCTAAGTATTAAGATCTGACAAAATCTAAAATATTATATATAATATCTAATATTGTCAAGACAATAAATGGTGAAAATAACATGATACTACGTAACTTATTTATAATACTCATCTTTGATTCTGCGTATTTTGAAAATGATGAATGACATCTTCATTGAAAATTGTTGGATTTATTTCAACTTGGGCTTTGTTGGATTTAGTTTATATAACTTGGTTTTGGATTGTAAAGCTTAAATTCCTCTTAGTTGGGACTTGGGCTTTTATTTCAAAAATTCAAACTAAAGTCTTTTATGCTTGATGTGACTACTATCCCACATTGCTTAGAAAGCAGGTTTTCTACACCTTATATACGATGTCTCCTTCTAAGCTTTGTAAGCTTGTATAGTGGAAAGGCTCTCTCACCTGCGTGCAGGGGTGCAAATCTCGAATTTGGACCGATCGATTTAATTTAAAAGTCGATACTTATGCGAACATACGGTGCGTATACGAATGTCGTTCGATTGTAAATGGAGAAATTATTTAGTGAGCCCATAACACCTCGTCAGCAACCTGATGTCGTGTGACTATATTATAGCCATACACCTGCTCTGGCTCCTATTTCCAAGAGATCACGACAAGTGGTTAGTACAATTTTAAATTTGTCAACTACTTGACTTGATCCCCTTGGAAGAGGGTCGGGCAAATGTGCTGACGTGGAATGGTGTGGCGTGACGGTCTCATGGAATAAATGAAAGTAACTTTTGTTTTTTTTTTTGTTAAAGTTTTACAATTTCATAAAAAGCTCATTAGTTAACAAATAGTTCACCAAAGGTCCAATTATATATATATACCCTATTTTTTCCAATAATTGAATGGGGGTGGCCGCCCCCGCTCGTCCCCATAGTAGGACCGCCACTGCCACTGGCAATGCCATTTGCTGGAATGGTTTGATCCATTTAGGCACTGTTTGACAATAATTTTAGAGCCATAATGGATCATGGAACTCCAAAAGCTAAATGATGGAAAACTAGATTATGTGTTTCAATCGCAAAAAATATGAGTTAATCGTAGAAATTTGCAATTCTCCATAAGCTACATTGGATAACTTTTGTCCAAAAATAATTTTTTACAATTGAATCACATAAGCAAAAGTTGTTCTGTAACCATAAACTGAGAATCCTCTTTCTTTTCCTTTCTCTTCCTTCTTTTTTTTTCCTTCTTTTGGGTTGACCTTGTCTGGGAAGGTTGGCAAGGAATATCCAATTGAACCAGTAGTTATTATCCAGAGAAACCTAGTAGTTACTTGTCAATCTGGCTGAAGGATTTAGGGCCTATTTGTGTCATGCTCTGAATCCACTTCTAAAAATAAATGGAAAAATAATAAAATAATTACACTAAAACTTAATAAAAATACAATCATTCATTTGACATAATTAAACTCCAAACATCCCGGACCCTCCACTCTATAAAGCGAGAAGTTATTCAGTGAGTCCGTCACGCCACATCAGCATGAATAATTTCTCCTATAAAGCTCTCCATATTGACCTTAGCCTATTTCTTTTCCATTTATTCAGCTAGCGTGTTACCTGCATCTACAATAACACACAGGAAAGTATACAATATGACAAGAATAATAATTGTTTGAAACACAACGAATAACTGTGAATATACACAATTGATATGTTAAAATAACAATTGAACCATCACATAAATTATCATGCTCACCCTCAGGAGCATCATACCAGGTTTCTCATGGTAACATAGCACGAGCCACCAACCTCACCTCATCCATCACCAATCTCGGTCCCTGAGGCCTGTTGGATCATGGCAGGTGCTCTTTGCTCATATACTCATTAGTTCCATGCCACTTAGCCAAAAACAATAACTTAATGACATTTAACCATAAAGACATGGATTCCAATAGAAAGACAACATAAAGCAAAAAGAGTACAAATAGGAATGACAAAAAAAATACTCCGGAGATTTAAGAGCATATTCTACACAACCCTGTACCTAAAAATAAAAATAATTCCCAAGAAAATAATAAAGAGGTCTAACTTTGGTCATGACTTAGAAAGCTTCTTTCTGCTTCTACTGTATCTTCTTTTCTTCTACTAGATTGTATATTTGTGTATATGGTATGTGTGTGCGCTTGAGAGAGAGCAAAGAGAGCTTATGAGAGTAATGTGCGCTGTGTGTTATACATATATGTAGTAATTCATGGACTTGGCCTCCAAGTTAATTGTGTGGCAATAAAATGTACACATCACATATGTTTTGCACCTCAAACTTTTACTATAGCACATCAACAATGCGGCCTGCACTGGTTGATCTCAATCAGTCAGTTAGTTGTTCATTCAGTTAAGCTAGTCTAGTTAGCCTGATTAGCTTTACGGGTTACCAAGTTTTGTAAAGGGGGAGGACCTAGGCCCAATTGGGTTACCACAAAACACACACACGCGAGGCGCGCCGCCCAGCCCCGCTCCATTCCGTTCCGTGCCCGGTGTGGGTTGGGCTTGGGCCTACTCCTATATATCTTTTCATACAAAATTTATTTAGAAAATATTTTTTTATAATCTGATAGTTATAAAAAGACTGGACAGTTGGAGATCCAGTCTCCCTCAATCTCCTCCACCTTTTTTTATAACGTATCAATCAGGGTTGTGTGTGTGTTTTCTTTTGATGGTGCGTGTTTATCTTGGTGTCTCTTTGACGGGTGGGTGTGGGTGTGGGTGTGTGTATTCTTTTGAGGGTGTGTGTTTGGTTTCTCCTCGATGGTTGGGTGGTGTCTTTAGTTTTGGTCTTTGTGGTGTCTGTTTCTTTTGTGGTACTGTGTCTAGATTGGTATTGCAGCTATTGCTATTTTGTGGTTTTTTTTTCAGTGTTTTCCTTCTCGATGAGTATGTGAGAGTGTCTTCGCGAGGCTTTTAACGTGTTGTCTTTCTGGACTGAGAGGTGGTTGTTCGTTGTTTCTTTTCAACTCTAAGTCATGGGATGATTCAGTTTGGTCAGATTACGCCCTCTTTTGCTCTTTAAAGGAATTGGGTCAATATAAATAATTAGGCTCATATGGTTCTTGCTTGCCATGCTTGGTCACCTATGATGCGTATGGTGGTGGGCAACATGATCAAATCCGGCTCATTGTGTGCTGGAACAATGCTGTTGCTGTAGTGGGCTGCTGCTGTTCTCCGCTGCTGAATAATTAGGCTCATGGATCTTGCTTGGTCACCTATGATGCTTATGGTGGTGGGCAACATGTATGCTTGATGATTATGACTCGTTTCTCGTCTCTATGCTTCCTCTTGGTGGAGGTTCTGCTGCGGTTTTGATACTTCAAGTAATCCGGATGCTGCTTATTTTAATATTGCTTCTTTTTTTTTTTTTAATAAATTGGAGCTGCTATGGTTTGGGGCTGCTTCTTTGCTCACAATTTTGATAAAAATTTTAGATATGAGTTTCTTCGGCTTGGATTGATCTTGATTTTTTCGCTGATCATGGGTTTGGTTTCTACATAATCAAATCTGGCTCATTGTTAGTGCTGGACAATCCTATTGCTTTGGTGGGCTGCTGCTGCTGTCTTTTGTTGCTGCATCATTTCCTGCTGGTCAGTTCTGTATAAATCAAAGTGTGGAATGCATCGGTCTGCACTATGCTACTTCTTGGTGGAGGTTCTGCTGTGGTTTTGATACTTTTAAGTAATCCAGATGATATTGCTTATTTTATTATGCTTTAACTATTAACTCACTTTGTGATTTAGCGGTTGGTTCTATTTTTTCTTTGATCTCGGGCTGTTTTTAGTTACTACTTGGCTTTGGTTCTGTTTGCCTCAGTTTTGGGCTGCCTTAAATTGGTGTATCTTCTTTGACCTTTTTGGTCCTTTTATATAAAATTTGCTTGCTGCTTCAAAAGAACAGAATGTGTGCTGCTTTAATTTTCCTTCATCATGTAAATTATGTGATATGCAATTTCCATGTATTTAAACATGAAACCTTTAGTAATGAGACTGTATGGTTTGTGGCACTTATATGTTTTTGTGCGTTTGTTCCGTGAGCTATGCTCCAATGCTAAATCCAAGAATAAGGTGTTTAAAGCTAGCTCTTCACATAAAATTGATTAAAATGCCTTTGGTACTCTTGAATTATATACTAATTTGCAGTTTTGTCCCTCATATTTTATTTGCAACAATTCCAGCCTTTAACTTGTAGGCCAACTGCAATGTCAACCTTCTATATTTAACAGTGAACAATACTCTTTACGTGGAAGATTGATACACGTGGTACCACTTGATGAGTTTCAGGAACCTTTTTTGACGAAAGGTCGGTCGACATTGAAAGTTGAAATATCAAATTGCTACAATTGCAAAATGAAAAACCAAACTGCAAATTGATGTAGTAGTTCAAGGGTGCGGGTGAAAATACATCTACCCAAAAGATATTAGGCATCGACACATTTTATGCTAGCATTGCTATTTGTCATCTCCAAGTCATTCTCTTATTCTAAAATAGTGCAATTTTGACAGTAGTAATAAAAATAAAAGCAAAACTAAGAAAAACAAGGTTTACAAGAATGTAAAAGAAAATGAAAAGTTTATCTAGTGATGAGAATGCATGCTTTTAAAGCCTTCGGTGATATATAGAAATCATATATTCTATCAAATGTTCCACCATGATGTTAATTATGTTAATGAACTCTTTTTTTAATTAATTGTACATTTCCATTTATAATCACAAGGTAACGTAATATCTCAACCACTAAAGAGCCATAAATGTAAATGAGAACTAATTACCAGCATGGTAATTTATTGTACATGCAATGCAAAGAACTCCATCAGCCCTTGTTAATATATATATATATATATACTAGGGTATTGCCCGTGCCCGAGGGCACTACCCACAAAAAAAAGTTATCTAAGTTTAAAATAAGTAGTAAAACTCGGCAACTATGTCTACAAAAACTATTGTAGAAAAAAAAATGGACAAAGTTTACTTTGTTAATTCAACATTAGACCCTATTAACATGCAATTTATTAGACTGTCAAAATTATATATATATATATATATATATATATATTGTGGGGGAGGGGATCAAACCTTGTTAATATGTTCACTCTTGAATATACATGAAGAATTGCAGATATATACACAGAATTTTATTTATACAGCGAATTGAGTGCAACTATTTAACAACAATTCGATTCTGTGGTAAACACAAACAGCTTTAAGTTAACGAGGACAAATCGAGTGCATGGGTGCTAATGCATCTCATATATAAACTTACATCTTTGGCTTCTTTTTACAACTAAGATAGTATTGTCAAAGAAAGTTAATCACCACACCACCATCTTTATTAAACTAAAATGGCTTCAACACTCGTGAAAAACATTATCCTCTGGTGTGATAGTTCTTGGTGTTTGGGCTTCTCAAGCCATGTCCCGCACATTGCAAGAAGCTACCATATTGTCCCAGAGACACAAGGAGTGGATGGCTTATCATGGACACGCCATGACGACGACACAAAAGCGGAGAGACATTTTAAGATATTCAAGAAAAATGTGGAGTTCGTGTACTAATGAAGAATTTCTAGCCACTTACACCGGATTCAAAAGGTCGAATTTCAGGCCACTTACACCGGATTGAAAAGGTCGTCCCTTCCATCGACCCCGGGAAGGTATGAAAATTTGAGTAACATGCCATTCAGTATGGACTGGAGAAAGAAAGGAGCAGTTACCCCTGTCAAGATGCAAGGTGAATGTGGTAAGGGAATTAAATTATGCCCCATCTCGAAACAAAACATGCTTCGTTTCATTTTTTTTTTCTTTTTCTTTTTTTTGTTTAACTGTAGGAAGAATTCATTAGTTGGAATAAAGGAAAATTCCAAGGGGCTCACCTCTCAACTGAGAAAAACCCCAAGGCTCCCAATACAAACAAGACCGCCTAACACCCCTAACCAAAAAAAAAGAGCCCAAAAAACAACAAACAAACACCCCTTGATCAAATAAAATACAGCAAGGCGAAGACATCCTCCAATCCCCATAGCCACTGAAAAGTAATTGACCGGAAATGCCCAAAACACTGCATTAGTGCCTAAGAGATTGTCTCCATTTTTTCTTCTTCTTCTTCACTAAGAATTTGTCCAATAGTATTTCTGCCAACCACTCCAGCTCAGGACAATATTTATCCCCTACGAGCAGATCATCCTTAGATTGATTCTTCAATGGCTTATCATCAGTAACATCCACCAAATCCTCGTACTTCGAAGCCATCCCAGATTTAAGACCAACCAAATTCGGTTCAATTAACTCCACGAAACCCGATGAATCCGAGTTTGTAACTACACACTTTGAAGGCTCATCACCCGGAAGGGGACCCTCTAATTAACGGTGGAACCGATCAATCCCCCTTGTTCCACCCTTGCCATTGACACAAAATTAGCACCCAGTGGAGGGAAATCAGACTCTGAAAACAGAGTCGTAGACCCATTATCCAATGCATTGGAATTCATTTCCAGTTGACCCTTCTCCACCTTGGTGGTGCGAGCAACCCACCTTAATGACACTGGATTTAGGCTCCAAAACCGAAATTGAAGCATCACTTTTTTTACTTTTCAGTCATCATAAACTTCCTTGCACAGTTGCACTAGGCTTTGAAGGTAAACTCACATGAGACCCATCATTAAAATAAATCACAATTTAGCTCAGAAGGCTGACTAGACTCACGACCTAGCTTCTCCCCGCATGACTTTTCATTTTTGGCATGCCCAGATTCACATCCGCCTTGGATGGCCCAAAAGCCATGTTCTGACCACACCCAGCAATAAATATGCATGTAACAGAACGAGGCGCGCTTACATTTGAAATTTGAATCAGCAAATGAGGCGAGACGCCACTTTTCGTATCAGCAAAAACGTTTCGCGCACGACACCATGCTCCATAGGCACGTGACCACACGATCGTTCGTCTTTCTCACGAACTTTGCAACCGGAACTTCAGCCACTGGAGAAGATCGAATGGGGTTCACAATGAACAAGCCTCAACAGTCACTCCGACCAGACCGGCAAGGACACCATCCATTCACCGACTCTAATCCGAACAGACAATGGGATCTCTCTCTCTCTCTCTCTCTCTCTCTCTCTCTCAGTTTTCTTGACCAATAAATGTGCCCAACTCGGACACCTCCTCACCACCGTGTCACCGTCGAGACCAAGGCACAAGCATCTCCGATTGCCTCAAAGATCCTCAAATACCAGAGATGGAGAGGCAAACCCACAAGCCGAATCCACACCGAAGCAAGCTTCAGACAATCCATCTTTGGCACAACTACCCAAAATACCCATTTGTCTAAATCCAAGGAGCAACCCCCTAAAAATCCCTACCCAGCGCTCTGACCCTAAAATCACCCTCCGCCTTCCATGTTCTTACGGCCCAAACCCTCAATTCTTCAACAATATTGTCATCACATATCAGGCCCTTTCTTGCTCCGATCCTCCCTATCAAGCACCTCCGCATGTTCTCCATTGAACCCCAACAAGAATGTGATAACACTTCCACCAACCCATGGCCCTAACAAACAGCTTGCTCCTCATTTCTTGGACCTTCACTCCATGAAACTTGGTAGGACCGCCACCTTCGATGACCCCATGGTCCCTGCCCGGCTGCCCCTCTTCGACTCCCTCATAACCTCCGAAACAAAACATGCATCATTTTCTTTCTTTTTATTTATTTGGGTAAAGAAAAGTGACATAGATTAATGTTTGCCTTTATATAAGCCATGAACATGTGACATAATGTTGTTAGATGTTCCTTAATTTTGTTTTTTATACGTGTGTTGTTGATGTTCCTTTGGTTTAGTAATTTTTAGTTAAAAAATCAGTTTTGTTTTTACCTTTTACTTTAATTAGTAAGAGCACCTCACTTATTGTACTACATATTATATTTTACAATTAAATTTCTACCACTCCAACTTACAAAAATCAGTGCAAAATAAACTTGAACCACCCCAATTGAAACTACTTTCATATGAAATTAATAGTTTCAATTGAGTGCCCTACTTCTATATGAGCTCGACTCACGAGGTTATAGCATCCTCCTCGGTTTGTATACAAGGATATGGATACTCCAGAATTTAGAATTATTTATTTATTTTATTTATTTATTCTTTCAGAAAGCTTGCTACATGGAATCAAAAGGATCAGTCTTGTGCACCATCATACACTCAACCGAGATAAACTATGGTACTGCTAAACCGTCGACTGGTATTATTATTATATTCTAAATTGTCGACTGGTATTATTATATACGGACATCAATAATCACAATTATGCAAAAACTGAAAATCAAAAGCCACAACGTTACCACACGAGCCCTAAATTAGCACGAATCATTTGACAAGTATACTTAACATCAGTAATCACAGTTATCAAATCGTGAATTGAACTGAGACAAGTGAATCAAAACGGAGTAAAATAGTGAAAAATAAATAAATAAATAAACTATAAAACAATTAAAGCAAAACGTGGTTGAACTGAAATTATGACTTAGTAATTTACTTTACTCAATTTTTTTATGAATTGAAATTATTGATGCTCAAACCGTGGCTGCAATGCTTATGTGGTCACTATGGTTCTTTCACAGTTTCACGTAAACACATATTCAAGCAGTTGGGTTAGAATACTTCTTGTGCAGCATGTTAGCAATCACACAATTGTAGGAAGTAGAAGTTCTAGCATCAAAGTTCATTCTCAGTTGTATGTAAACCCTAGAATAGTGCATGGTTAGAGATTCACAGGGAATGAAAAGACAAGAAGAAAAAGATCAGGGAGGTATAAGAGAGAGATTGAGACTTACTAGATATCAATTGAATAACAAACGCAGCTCTTGCTTAGAAAGCAAAAATAAAAAATAAAACCTAAACTTCTTAAATATATAATTTGTGGGAGGTGCCTAAAAAGAAGCAGTAAAAAAAATGTACCTAAAATAGGTGCCCAAATTTGTGGGAGATAGCCATGTCCTGTGTCTCCACCATACTCGATAAGAGACCCCCCATGCCGGAAGTGGTCCGCATGATCGAGGACATGAATAGAGGAGAGACTGACGATGGCTTACGACTGGACTGGACTTGATCATTTTTATAGGTGGGTTGAGGTGGGATTGAATTGTTTTTGGAGGGTGGGAGACTCTCCATCTGGAGACTACAGGAAGAGGACCATGAACTGACTGGACTTGATCATTTGGTGGACTTAGTTGGATGTTTTTTTTATATTATTTCTTTTTTAAATATTTTATTAGTAAGAGTACATAGCATTTGGCTTTCTATCTTTCTTTTTCATTTTACATAGTAATTTTCTTTTATATTGTATAGAGTTCAATTTCTAGGATCAGGCACAAGTATGAGTTGAAAAATTAAATCAAACAATTTCAGGTATTTTTGTTTTCGGCAAGTCTATAGTGAGCAGCTTCTCATATGAGAGTTTAATTGATTGAAAAAAAAAATGTCATCTTTATATATGGTTCAACTAAACATACACTACCCCATACTTTACTGTGATGATTACAAAACATAGGGGTCAACTGATATAATCTTCTAAATACAGTTCACCTAAACTGTATCATCTGAGAGTTTAGTACCTCAATTAACTAGTAGAACACATAATTACTTATGTAGAGTTATACTTATATTAACTAGTAGAACACATAATTACTTATGTAGAGTTATACTTATATTGAGTTATACGTCTACATCAAATTACACGAGAGTTACTAACATCCTTAATCCCAATGTAGAAAAAAGAACTATTATTTTCACGCAGCCGTCTCTTAGATTTTGCTTTGAAATTCATATTATGATATTTTAAAAGCCAAAAGAAAACTGTTAGACAAACCAGATTTCGCGATTCAGTCGCGAAAAAAAATATGCATCCATTGCAAAAAATTTTGATTGGCGTCGCAGCCCAATGTAGCCTTTAGACAAAAGCAGTTTTTTTTTTGCAATTGAATCGCAGAAGCAGAAGTTGCACCAAACTTGTGGCCATTATTGTGGTATCTAATCTTACTAAAGTAATATTATTATTATTAATTTTTTTTATTTTTTGCTAAACAATCTTGCTAAAGTATATATTCTGATATCAAGTAGGATTTACACAAGATTTATAGTCGGCTTTGGAAGAAAAGGTTTCTTGTTAAGGGCGTTAAAGGGAATTTCTTTGGACAATTAATACCAAATGTCTAACGCGTCTCAACTCTATCCCTCCTACATTGTGCCTAACAAGGACAATGGATGGACAACACGGGTACTAAAGTAATTTCTCATTACGCTCTCATTACCACTTTCAAGATGGTTTAGAAAAGAGTTGATTTAAGCACATACACCTTATCTATCTAGTAGATAACATTTCACACATTGTGAATTTGATAGTGTCAGTTTATCAAAACCAAGTACACAATTTGAAAAGTGCCCCTCAAACAACAATGGAGTGAATTTCTAATTCTTTTGGAGCTCATCCACCAAAAAGGAAAAAAAAAAGAACATTTCAAGACAAGTTGTTCTCTTACCTTCGAAGGGTAGATTCGAATACATAGATCTGCCAGGTTCTAATGATTAGTGTTGCAAATTGATGGCGGAGGCCAATCACAGACCCAAAAGTGATGATTCATTGATTTTTATAGTAATTAACTTTCAATAATTTTCAGTTTGATGATCAGAAATGAATTTTTAGGTTAGGTGTTAGATCAGTGAAGGGAATAATGAAATGATGATTATTTCTTAGTGAGACTTTTCTTTTAAAGTTATTGTTTTACTAACCCAAGTGGGAGACAAATCATTATACAACATTACAACCACCGTGCTTGTTTCTATTTTCTTTTTAAATAGCCTGTCTAGGGAACCATTATCAAGTTCCACAACGTTCTCCTATTTTTATCTCATTCTGTTAATTTTAGGTTGAGCACAGACGCTAGGCAATCAAAAGGGTATCTACAAAACACTTAAATTTGTAAAACTAGTTCACTTGTCAACCATGTTGTGCACTTTCCCAACACCCCCATTTTTGTTTGGCTTAGCATGCTAGCAAAGACTCATCCATAGCATGTGCACCACAAAAATCCTCTGGAGTCTCGAGGGAAATAAAAAGCGTAAAGGACATAGAAGGTATAATTGAAGAACTCGAAAAAAGTTTGTGGAATTAGAAAGACAGAGAAGGGATTTCGCATGAACATTACGGCAATGTACTTGGAACCCACCTATTTAAAACAACCTATCGAAATGCCAATTTTCAAGATCTTACTTGTATATATAGGATATCATTAAGCGTTTTTTTCTTCAGTCTTCCTTGTTCACAACTCCCTAGGGAAAGACACTCGCACGGCCTATTTAAGTACAAACGCACAGAAGTGGCTCAAAAAGACCTAAAATTTGGGGGAGTGATGGGAAGTTATAACTTACGCGCACTCAACTTACTGGTGTGGCAGTTTTTTTTCTCTTTTTTTTTTTGGGGGGGGGGGGGGGGGGGGGGGGGGGGGGGGGATTCAGACGGGAAATACACATGTGGGGTATAATGTAATTCCAAACATGAAGTCTACGAAGGAAAGACAGATTTGTATGGTGCACAGTACTAAGAGAACTTGTGTGCATAGGCAAACTTTACATCATAATTTCTCCGGCAATGGTTTCGGCACTCCACTTTCAAGAGGTAGAGCCTAAACTGTAAAATTCTCATAGTAAGACCACAATAAGGTCTCCTAAATAACCAACTAAAAAAGAATCAATCTCTTGTATATTTCAGTAAATATAACACCTTGTGCTTCTATGATCATTCTGTTACGATCCCAAGTGTCCCATGCCGGCTAAGTATGTACTTGACCATGTGTATACTAGCTCACGTGGACCCTCCTCCTCTGGCAAGCCAGTTTTCAAGGATGAGCTCTGCGTGGCGCTGGGGTTCGTATCATTTGTAAAAGCAGGATACCACATCCAATATGGGCTCGAACGTAATAAGTTTTGTGATCTTGTCAGAGGCCCTAAGAAGTGCCCTGCCTCAAGGTGGAGCGGCAGGGACGTTCGACTGCAAGTGTGGTCAACTGGTACGATCCCAAGTGTCACGCACCAAAGTATGGGCTTGACCGTGCGTGTATTAGCTCCTAGGCACAGTCCCATCACCATACATAATCCTAACAACTTCAAATCAATTTCCAGACAAAAAGAAGAAAAAGCGGCAGGACCTACAAAGTGATTTTTCTATAGTTAATGACATTCTTGAATGACTAGATGGTACAATATAAGTTATAGTTGCGTACAAATCTACCTCAACTCTTCACCTTCTCTATTCAGTAATTAAAGAGCTATAAAGTTCTCATATACACCAAAAATTAGTAAAATCACTTCTAAAATCTATCTTACCTCACCAAAAGCTTCAAATATGTCAATAATAGGCTAGTGAATATGCCCCCAATTCAATAGTTCTTCTAATCAGTTCCATGTCTGCTCATCCATGAATAATAGAGAGTAGAGGAATAATCCACATTAAGTTAACTGCAACTGTCCATCTTTGGGGCAATTCAGTTGAAGGCACTCACAACGGGATTTCTTATCACAAGGACAAGGCCTACAAGAAGATAATAATTTCATGAGTAAATTACTACCTACGAGAGAATTTTCCATATTCAATCATTTTCCTGATCTTGGTATAGTTCTATGGCAACTCATGAAATATTTGAACCTACTCAAGAATAGAGCATATTTTGCCATTTGCAGAGAGCATGTCCACACTGCTCTGCAACTCTGCACAGTAGCTGATACAGAAGACATTACACCATCCTTCTAAGTTAGTGATGCCCAAGGAAATGGAAATAGATTTAACAGTATATTACATTGAAATCTAGATCAACAAGGCGATTAAGATAACGTTCTTGTTCGCAAATTGTAATTCGTATTTTCAAAAAAGTCTTCCAGGTTCAGCCATTGGCAACACTTTACAGAAAAAGAACTTAGGGTACAGAATCAGCACGCATAGAAATCTTTAGTTAGTGCTCAGCTGATCGTGCACAAGCTGCGGATATGAGCTCTTACATGGCAACTAGAAGATTTATTTTACATAATAACAATTGTACTGAAAAGTTTTAACTCACAAACTGGACTCAGAGTAGCTATATCAAACTATAGTTGGCTCCAAACCACAAATACATTTTATTCATATAGAGTAGGATAGGTTACATAGGAAACTAAAACCATCGCCTACAAAAACATAAACAACCTTCTCACTAGGAAGCATTGCCCATCTTTTCTGGAAGTTTAAGGCCTTAATAGGAAGGCTGATGTAGCAGTTAGATCACACCATATGAGTTAATCAAAAATAAATAAATAATTTAAATACTCCTCTACAAAACAAAATTCCAGGTTTTGACCTCTTAAGGTAAGAGAGCTGAGATGAGAATAGAAGAGACACAGACTGTGACAAGTGGAGATCTAATTTCATTTTGTCCACACCACCAGAAAATTGAGAAAATATTTCACGTCATTCTCTCTCTCACAAGCCTGCATAAATGAAACAAACATCAACAAACCCAAAAACTCCCTAAATTGCTTAAGCAAATGTCTACAACAAATAAGTCACTAAAAAAATGACTTGTGTATCAGAACTAATAAACTTCCTTCACATTTCAATATTAGATCTCAAGCTCAATGAATAATGAGAAGGTTTAATCTAATGGTTACTGTCAATAAGCAATAAGAAAGCTCCAATGATATAGATGAGTAGAAATACCAATATCTATGGTAGACATGGAAATTATCCACAGAGTTGATTGCCAAAAATATATATATATATATTAGAACCTCAGATGAGGTTTAGAAACATGGCAACGCTGGACAAAGTGCTTGCAACAAAGCACTAAACAAAGTATCAGTTATTGTGGCATCTTGCAAAAGATACTGAATCATCCACGTAGAAATACGTACGTACAAATATAATAACAAAATACAACTTAATATTTGATTTTTCCGACCAGAAAACAAAGCAAGCATATAAAGAAAGCTAGAATTCGCAAAGATAAACTGACCTTAAACTGACACGCAAAGAAAAAACTGATTATCAGCTTTTTTTAACGCCCCTTCTCGAAGGCAATGCGAGTTCTACTGGATCCATCATTGCCATCCCGCAAGGAAGACCCAGCACTTGCTTTCATTGTACCTCCGCTGCCAACTTTATCCATCGCTTTCTTACCTTTCTTCACCTCCGTTAAAAACTGGTCTAAACCAAATGGATCAGGTTCTTCTGCCTCTTTCTCGAACTCAACAGGCCTATCCCTCGGGCCTGCCTTCTCAGACGCGCCTGCAAATCCCTTGTCGGGTTTGAAGCGATCAGTCTTCATAATCTTATCCAGTTGCTCATCCGCACCTCCATACATCTCACCGTCAACATCTTTCTTTGGCCTGTACAGAGTAGACAGCGTAGGCTGAGCAGTAAAAAGCCCCTTATCATAGACATTGTACTGATCATCAGTGGCAAACCCAGAATCCATTCCCTTCTCTTGGTTGAATAATCTCTGATCGTACATGACTTCTCCGCCCCTTCCTGCTCCTGCAGAGGCCATACCAAGAGCAACCTTTTCACTTATATCACGATCTCTGTCTCTAGTGATCTTACTCTTCTTCCCCATTGCAGCATCTTTGGCCTCCAACCTTCTCTCTCTCTCCCTCTCTCTTCGCCGCTCCTCACGAATTTTCTCTCTCTGCAACCGCTCTTCCCTGTCCTCCTTCGTCTCCCTCGGGGCATCCCTCTCTTTAGCACGCTCGTAATCCACCCTCATATCATCATCACGCGTCATATTTTTGTCAGAAGGCACCGGAACTGCAGCTGCAGGTGCAGCACCAGTTCTCTCCGATCTCGCCTTCTGAGCTAGAGCACGCAACTCTTGCTCCTTTCTTTCCTTCTCCTTCATCATCATCTCCTTTTGAACCTTTGAGCGCATGGCAACAGCCTCTCTGGCCTTCTGTTCCGCAATATACAAAGCCTCTGAAAGCTTTGCAAAATTATCATTAATCTGCACGTCCTGAAGCCCCCTACCATCTGCCGCCAGACGTTTATCAAGTGGTATCGTATACCCTTTTGGGTTTTTCCAGTTCGAAATACATGGTGGGATTTTCCAATCCTGCTGGTCCTTCACGGTCACAGGACGGGGAGGGGAGTGCATGACTGGCACGGGTGGAGAACCAGAGGCCTTTGGAACCCTCTTGTGTTTGAACTTTGGCGGGTCCAATGGGTCTACGGGCATCTCCACCATCCTAATAATCCTCTCCTTTGCACCAGAATTAAACGCTGCCGACTGTTGTGATGGCTTGTACTTGATGAACTTCGAATCCGAAGATTGCGTGGGAACATTTTTAGGCTGGGCAGCACTCAATCTCACATTCACAATCTTCTCAAGCGCTGCTTTCGTCTGCTCGGTTGTCGCCTCAATTTCCCTCATCTCGTCATCACTGTCTCTCTCTTCTTCTTCTTCCATCTCATCTTTCAAGATTTTTGGCACAAGGTCTCTATGCTGCGAATAAACGATCTTCGAAGCATTTTCATTCTGCTTCACGATCGCATCGAACGTCACATTACCATGCTCGTCGACAGTAACGGGCAGTGTTTTCTGCCCACGCCTCACATCTTTCACCCTACCCATGTCAAGAGGGTACTGAGCATAGTGAATTTCCGGGAACGACCCGCCATCCCCAAAATCCTCTTGCTTCGATGGCCGAAACCCTTGTCTGTTCAGATAAGTAGGCACTGGATTGGACTTGGCAACGGCGGACCGTTCGGCCTCGGCAGCCGTGTACCTTTGCTTAAACCAAGGATCATTGGAGTGGTCGTAATGGGTAGTACCAGTTGATTTAGCAGGAGGAAGAAGCTCCTTCAAAGCCGCCATACCAAAACCCAAATCGAGAACCGATAAAAACCCCAACTTTCACTACCTCCAAACCCTAAACCTAGAAGAAGAAGGGGAAAAAAAACAGCAGAAAAAACAAATCATTGGTTGTAACAGTACATATAAGTTAAATCTAAATTGGAGAGAGAGAGAGAGAGAAGGATTGTGTGTACCTCTGTGATTTGTGAAGACTTAGCTCAAAACCCTTGGGTCTCTGTGACAGAAGTAAGCAGAGAGTGATTAGAGGTTGAGACTTGAGAGAGAGAAACCGCCGGCGGCCGGACTGAGCCGCAGCCGCAGAGAGAGAGAGAGAGAAAGTTAGAACCGCAACCGCAGGGGAATGGGACGCCGCGTCACCGCCGGACTGGAGTCTCTGCCTTTCTGGAGTCGCGAGGGTCTGAGTGGACGGGGGATGATGGGTGGCCGATTTTGGGAAGAACAATAGTTACAAATCTAACTCTCACGAATCCGATCAATTTTGGTCGAATTTCAGTCTTGTCTAAAATTTCAATTCTTAAGAATTGGCAAGAATTGAAAATCATTTCATTTCTTATTTTTGTGTCAAAACTAAACACATGATTTGCCACAAAATAAGAATTTCAAATCAATTCTTTTCTTGTTTGTGCCATACCAAACAG
Organism: Hydrangea macrophylla; assembly: GCA_033977485.1. Classification (NCBI taxonomy): domain Eukaryota; kingdom Viridiplantae; phylum Streptophyta; class Magnoliopsida; order Cornales; family Hydrangeaceae; genus Hydrangea; species Hydrangea macrophylla. The sequence goes on along the minus strand of CM066988.1, from coordinate 83,961,383 downwards.
ACTATTAGCGAGTTTGATAAAATTGAAAATTAAGTATTCTAAATTAAGTATTGTATTTTAAGTGATGAAAATTTTAAGCGATTGAATTTATAATACTGAAAATAGTAGAAAATTTTCCCTTTAAGTTTTTAGTGGTTTTTTCACTGTTTTTTTAATAGGTGATGTTATTGTCACTCCATCATTAAACTAGTACACTTTATAGTACCACTCTTAAAACATGTGGTATCATACATGTCATGCATTGCATACATGATACCACATGCTCTGAGAGTGGTACCATGGAGTGCATTAGTTCAATGATGGAGTGACAATAACAATTTTCTTTTCAATTTAGTGATATATTATTAAACACACTGAATAAAAATAAGTGCTAAAACTATTCATTTTCAGCACTTAATTGAGTTATCAAACACACATTTAATCTCTTCTCTTGGGTTGAGTTGAGGCGAGCTGCAACTTCAGCGAGGATAGAGATGAGAGATCCGAGAAGAGAATGACTGAATGAGAGTTTTAGGCTTTACATTTTAGCCATAATTTAGGGCTAAAACATTGAATGCTTGCATAATCTTATATAGTATTACAAATCAATATGGAGTATGCATTAATCCATTTGGCCCCCTATCTCTGTGGTCTAACTCAACAAAAAATTGATCCAACTCAGTAAATTTTAAATCTTGTGAGAGGTGATAAAATTCCACATGGTATCCAGTGATACCCAATATTTACTCCTAATTTAGAGAAATTGTATTTTATATTATATTACTAGTTGGTATCAAGGACGTGCCACTTAGAGTTAATTGATGCTATAATTCTTAAATTTAAGATTTTTCATATTTTAATTTTAAATTTGGTTCTCAATTATTTTGGTAGTTATACAATCAAAAGTAATTGTCAATGAAAAAAAGTGGTTCCCATTATAATTAGGGACATCTTAACATTCTGGCACATGTTAAGGAGCTTAAAGTAGTAAAAATTACATAGGGAATCCACAATTATGAAAACGTAGGTGTGAATCTTACTCATTTATTTATATTTCTGGCTACTTTCAGAACTATAATTAAATATGTTACAACTACTAAAATATTTGACAATTTAATAAATATTTATGTAATCAATTATGCCTCCATAACCACTTTTGCATATACATTAACTAAATACTACAACTATTAATTTTGGCCTTAATCTTAGTTAATGACTATGTGTATATAGGTGTCACAGAGTGAATTAATGAAGGAAACTGATAGATCCAACTTGTTCAACCAATTTAGGTGCTTGGATGAGCAAAATTGTTCTCCATAATTAATTATCATTAGAATGCTAAATATTTAATTTCATTATTTAATTTACTAATTTAATGAATTAATTTATTAAGTTATCATTAATGAAAGTAATGTTATATTTATTTATTAATTTATCACGTATTTGGGAACATTTGAGATACCAAATTTTGAATACATGGCATTACTTCATTTAAAATGGAATAAAAATGCTACACCCACATCTAAATATACACATAATACCACACTAAACACATCCTAGCCCTTGATTCCGCTGACAATAATGCACCACCAAAGGGGAAAAAAAAATTACAAAAATATAAAGTAGGTCATTATAAAAGCCAAAGAAGATGACATATTAATGATAAAAATTACAAAGTATAAAATTAGTCAAACCCAAAAAGTGAGATAAGATAACACAGGGAAGATAACATGTGTCATTAGTTTATTAAGTCATTACATAATTGAATAGAAGACTAAAGTGATTATGTACAAAAATTATCTTAATTATGTCATTAACATAATTAAAAAAATTATTTTTCTTTATAATTACTCTTGATTTTTTATCAGAACCCTCACTCTTCATTTTTGGGCAAAACCCTCTATCTATTTTCATAGAATGCTTCATTTCAACATATGATTATGTAATGTGGTATCCCATTTTAAACGTGTTATTTAAGGACAACGGTTAACCACTTCCCTGAAAAATAATGACGTCTTAGATCACGCAAATGACATGTACCTCAAAAGAAAATAAGACTAAACACATTTTAGTATCCTATAATTATACCGAAAATTCATTTTGAGTCTTGTGATATTATAAGCATATATATTCGTATTTTGAATGCAAGTGTTGTACATAGAGTCCATTTCTTCATATTTTTATGCCTAATCATTGTGCATAAATGACACGAATTTGCAAATTAAAGGACTTTTTTTTTTGTTTTGATATGGGGGAGGACGATGAGGTTCGAACACCAAACCTATGTATTGGAGGGGATCTTATAAATGCCAAGCTCTTCGCCACTTGAGCTATGTCAACCAATGTGGAAATTAAAGGACTTAAGTGTTAAAATAAATAGTTTGTTATATAAAATAATAATAATAATAATAATAATAAGGTTGTAGTAATTAATAAGAAAAAGTGATTGTAAACATATGCATATTTATATTTTTGAGATACATTCCCTGCACATCATTATTTTTGTTATTTTAGAGTAGTGTTATCATCTTTAATAATGGTGGGATCACTTTAATTTCCTCTATTGCAAGTGAACTTAATATTACATGTATTGAAATGCATTTGAAATATAAATTTGAAAAATATAACATTACTCGGTCAAATTATTAGCTTAAACTTTTGGATTATGTTCAAGTAAGGTCGTGAGGGGCGTGGTTACTGGAGTATTCACCCGGCGCCTCCAGGCCTCGGGGGATTAGTCGAGGTGCGCGCAAACTGACGCGACAGATTACAAAAAAAAAAAAAAACTTTTGGATTGACTTTAGTAGGCTATACATATAGTCATATACTTAGTTAGATGTAGGGCCTGCAGTGGTGCGTTAGTGATATGTAGCCTGTAGGGCGGTCAGTGGGCCCAAAACTACATGATGTATGTAGTGCTCATTGTAGCATGTAATATGTATAGGCATGAAAAGAAGGCAACACGCGACTGAATTTAGTGTGCCCACAATGTCAAATGTTGTACTCCATTTGTCCCATAATAAGTGTCCACTTTCATTTTGTACATGTTTAAGAAAGTTGTATTATATTAATTTTTTTGGTTCATTAAATGGTCACTTTCCAATTTTACCCTTAGATGTGATTGGTGTTTGATTTTTTGCTTATTTTGGGACCACAAATAAATACAACTTTGTCTTTATTGTAAGAGTAGTTTTGGAAAGTAAATAAAAGCTATATTCCAATTTAGGAAAGTGGACACTTAATGTGGGGCATCCAATAAAGAAAATGTGGACACTTACTATGGGACGGAGAGAGTATCACAAAAAAACAGCGTCGTAGGGTCAAATTACTAAAGAGGACTGGTTAATCCTAAAATTGAATTGCAAAATTGCACGGTTTTTTATATACTAGACTATCAGACCATTTTTGGGCGTATCAGTATTCGTCTCTTCATCTCTTATACACAAAAGCTACATTATGCCATTTTATGCGCTTTTATCTAAAATTAGGAAGAGCTTGTGCAAGGCACGGGCGTTGGATTTGATAGAAAAAAAAGTATAATATATTATTTTTTAATGCGTACATGAAAGAAGAAAAAAAAAGTTCCAATAATTCTTAAGATGATGTTAGAAAAAATATGCTTGAACAACATCTATATTAACTGACGTTAAACTTACATTTTTTTGCTGGATAAATAGTACTAATAAAAAAATTCAATAATTAAGTGAAGAATTTTATAGACTGACATTTTCTTGTTATTTCTTTGACCAGTTAGAAATTGTGTTTAGAGTTCATAAGAAAAAAATCTTGAGTCGAAATAGAGAAATAAAATTTAGCTGCGTTTATTGTGGATACATTTCATAGATTAATGATTTAACAAACAAGTAAAATCAAATATTAAACCCTAAATGTATTGAACATGCACCACCGACAATACAAATGAGTTATTTGAGTAATGTTCATATTCCATAATTGTATACACTTTAAACTTTTACAAAAGAGTACTATACACAAGATAAAAGGGCAATTAATTTATAAGTATAAACACTTTAAATTTTAAAACTCTTTTCTTTAACACATAACATAACACACAGAAAATATATATATATACAAATATTTATACTAATATAGAAAGAGAAAGAAAGGGGTACCAAAAAAGTTTTTCTCACACCAATAATTACAATAAAACCTATACAAATTCCTAATAAAAATAATTTCACAAAGCATTTAAATATCATTTCAAAACAGATTTAAAAAAAATAACGTCTCTCAACTACCCACCCCCACTTTTTTTTCCTCTCACACTCACTTAGTGAGTTGCACTCCTCTAATATATACAAAAAAGATAGTTTACAAAAGATAAAAGGATAATTTGATAATTCGATTAACAAAAGAGAAATTTATAAAAAACATAAGGGTAATTTGGTTATTCAATTTGTAATTGTACACACTTTAAACTTTAAGACTATTTTCTTTAACATATAGATAATATATACATACACACACACACACACACATATATATATATATATAAGTGTAACTAATTACGATAGGAAAAATGGTAATTTTGTAACAAAAGAATAATTTGCAAAAAGCATAAGGGTAATTTGGTTATTGAGTATTTATATATATATATATATATATATGTATATCATAATAGAATAAAATAATATACAAGTATACACACATACACACACACAATGGTAATTTACAAAAGGCAAAAGAATTTTTGGTAATTCCAATTAATGAAAGGAAATTTATAATTGTGCACACTTAAAACTTTAATGCTCTTTTTTTTTTAATAATATATTCAATATGTATATAATAAAAATAATTTATGTATATACACAAGGGTAATTTACAAAAGTCAAAAGGGTGATTTACTAATTCAACTTATTATTGTACACACTCTAAATACATATACAATAATAATAAATGATAACACACACACACACACACGCACACACACATATATATATATATACACAAAAGGGTAATTTACAAACGGCAAAAAATGTAATTTGGTAATTCAATTTATAATTGTACGTTCTTTAAACTTTAATAAAATGTTATAAAAGGCAAAATAATAATTTTAGATAATAAAATAATATGTGCATTTATATATATATATATACACACAAGGGCAATTACAAAATGCAAATCGATAATTTGGTAATTCAATTTGTAATTATTGTTTGAAAAGTTTATTGAATCATCATTTCTTGAATAATTAAATTTTAAAAGTTAATCTAATAGTAATAAGGGTTATTTTGTGGGTGAAATAACCAACTTACCCTCACAAAATGACAAAAACTCAAAGTAATGATTAAAGGAAAATGGAACAAAAAAGAAAAGTAAGGTTAAAAGTGTCATTTCAAACAAATCAAAAAATGACAAATTAGGACAAAATTGAAATTGACAATCCAATTAAGCCTTTTTTTATATAGAGTAGTAGAAATATGTTAGTAGATATATATAAAAAAAAAAAAAACTTCGAAAATTCGGTTCTAGTTCGAGTTGAAAAATCCTACCGAAATCTGAACTGTACATCTAAGTTCGATTTGGTTTCAAACCGAATTTAATTTGGTCCGGGTTCAAACCGAACTGAAATAATTTAAAACTTCGGTTCGGTTTGAAGTTCTGGTGGCCCGAAGTGTGCCCACCCCAACCAAAAAATAGGTGTGCAATTGCGAAAGTCTTTGTTTGGGTTTTGTGGAAATTTGCTAGGGCGTGCTAAGAGGCTGTTAGGCTGGGGCGACGTTGTTGGAAATTATAGAAGGATATGGTTATGATACTGATTGAGGCGCGTAACAGTTTGCACTGTCCTTAAGAACAATTCCGCCCCTTAGAGTTAGTGACTCGATGCACAAGGTCTCAGCATTATGTTCTCCAGGATTTAGCAATCAGATCTTCTAAACGTGCATATGAATTGGAAGATTATTTGAGTACTCAGAATTGCTTCAAACCAAAGGACTTTTTATTGGGTTTAGAAAACAGAGAAGAGAGTATATTTCCATATCACTGGAATAAGAACAGAATTTTCCTTTTAAAGTTTAGGAAGGAGACCACCTGTATTCCATTGGAAGAGAAAGAAAATTGATTATATATTACAAACTGATATGAGATTAAATATGTAATTGAAAAGGAGTTAATTAGTCCCCAATTAAAATCAATTTTAACACAAGAAATTAAACCAATAGCAGTTTTGATTACAAACCATTTTAGTAACATTGTTGGCTTGTAATTAAAATAAGAGATTAAACTGTATTAAAAGTTAAAACCATCACATGAGTTAAACTAGTTTTGTAACATTTTTAATGTGTGTAGAATTCCAACAGTTTAATGAGCAATGAGTAAAACGTGACAGTACCACCCGTATGCGCGAGAGTATAAATTGAGTTGCATTCGTGTCTGTAGGATGCACCCGCGCAAGTCAAGATTTTCAAGCCAAAATCAGACGGTCTGAATCCAAGATTTGCACCCCTCACCCACCCTGCGCGTACGTGAGAGAGCATTTCTCCAATACAAGCTTACTAACTTATGAAAGTAAAATATATATAAGGTGTTGAAAAGTCTTGTAAATTAGCAATGTTGGATATGTGTCACATCAAGCTTTTTTAGCTTGAGTTTGAGTTTTTGAAATAAAGAGGGTCATGGCCTAAAACAAGTTTTATTTGATTTTAAATTAAAAGGCCCAAATAACAAATGTGATAACTCAATCAAATAAATAACCCACAAATATATATAACCCAACAAATAATCCAACAGACGTTTAAGCAAAAAAAAAAATCCAACAGACGTAACCACGTTACGATAGCTTTTGGACACCACAGTTGTTGTGGGGGTGTTTGCTTGCAAACTCTAGGCTGAAAACGCGGATTGGAACATGATTGGACTGCTGCAATTTGTCTTAACTGGTCGAGTGGTGGTGGGGTGGTGGGCCCGGTGAGCATTTGTTTGGATTAGGAAGAGTTTATCGCCCGTCATATTTTTGACCTGGCCCTTGTTTCTGGGTCAAGTGCGGATAATGACTAAACAAATATGCTACACCAACAACCTATTCTACAATGAGAGCATTTTTGCTCATCTAAAAAATGGTTCATCTATACTCACCCAAGCATTCCATTGGTCAATGTAGTGGGATTCAGGATTAAACAAAGCATCTCATTGGCCAATACAGTGGGACCCATGATTAATGATGTTTAATCCTGAGTCTCACTGCATTGGCCAATAGGATGCTTGTGTGAGTATTGGTGAACCATTTTTTGGATGAACAAAAGTATTTTTATTCCACAATTTATTCCACATCTACACATCCTGATTATTGATTTCGATGGATCTCATGCAAGACCCATGTGAAACCCTCATGAGGCCCATCGAAATCAATGGCCAAAATGTATAATTGTGAAATAGGTTGTGAGTGTCACATCACTCATAACTAAATTATCACATCCAACAATTTATTAAGAGTAATACTTGGGACACAACCATTCACACAACTTTTTCTACACAACCTAATAAATGTGTCTATCTCTCTCCTGTGATGTCACTGGACCCCACAGTGACACAGGAGAGAGATAGACACATTTATTGGATTGTGTAAAAAAAGTTGTATAAATGGTTGTGTCCCAAGTATTACTCATTTATTAATCCATATAATACAAGAAATACTATCTTTTCCAAATTTTCTATCTTACATAGTTTCTAAATACATGTAATAGTGCGATCATTTAATTTTAGTTGAAAGATATTAAAGTGGTTCCACCATTAATGGGAAGCATAGCATCTATATATATATATAAAGTGGAATCAGAAGCCTGCCATGTGACATCTCTGTGTTTTTTCTCATTATTTTAATTTTAAAATATTATTATTATTTTTTATTTTTAAATTTTTTCTATCTTTTCATAAATGTATGACACTTTCCTTCCAAAACATGGAACTTACCATTTCTTTCATTATTATTTTTTATTTTTCCTTATTTCCGTATATAGGCAATATTTCCAGCGAAATACATGAATGCTAAAAAAAAATTCAAACTTTAACGGATTCAATCCCCAACAAATTCGATCAAATCAATAATAATAATAATAATAATAATAAAAAACCCTCTTATTATATGAGTTTAATTATATATGATCAGTTTTTATCCCACGAGTACTCCCTCATTTTATAAAATGCACACCCTTCACTTCTAATAGAGAGAGAAGTGAAGGGTGTGCATTTTATAAAATGAGGGAGTCCTCATAGGATAAAAACTGTATATAAGATAACTCATGATGATATGTATAAGGGTGGCGATCTATACTTTGTTTCTATCTTATACATGCAAAATATATATATATATATATATATATATACATATATACATATAGTTGTGTAGATTGTATAAATCGAGAAGTTATTCAGTGAGCCCGTCACGTCACGTCAGTATGCTGACGTGGTATGATCAATTAATCCTAACCACCCACTTGCCCCCTCCTTCTAGGGAAATCATGACAAGTGATTTGTGGAATTCAAATTTTAAATTTGATAATCACTTGTCATGATCCCCTAGAAGGAGGGGGCAAGTGGTTAGTTGACATTAAATGATCACACTACATCAGCATGCTGATGTGACTCACTGAATTATTTCTCGTATAAATCTCTCTCTTCTCTTCTTTCCCTTTCCTTATCTCTCAGTACCCCTTCCCTTACTCTCACATACATCTCAAATCTCTTTATTCTCTCTCTTTCCTTATCTCTCACCCCATCCCCTCAGTCTCACTGAGGCCTTCCTCAGTCTTACCACTCAGTATCACACAAGTCACTCAAATATGCTCCAATTTTCTGATCAAAATTGTGTACAATTACCTTGAATAATTTCTTCCTAAAATATGCTCCAATTTTTTGATCAAATACTGAAAATACATGATATGGAGTGAAATATGAGTAGTAGCTACTTGTTGACTTGTGGAATCTTCCCTTTTTTTTTTTCTTAGACAAAATAAGTTGATTTTTGAATGTTGGTAATTACCTTTTTGGAACATATCCAAAACAGGGAAATGGACTATATATTACTTGAGACTGGATGGAGAATAAAGTAATTTAAAATCAGAAATAATGAGAGAGTTTAGCACAAAGTATGATAATGGCTTAATTAAGGTGAGAATTTCCTATCTATTAAAATCCAAAATAAGCTACTTATTGATGATTACAGATTTTGTTGAACATCTTTGACACATGGGCTTCAGACTCATGCATACAATTAATGAACTTGGAGTCGATACAAAACAAATACACATATAACAGCTACGAAGCACTTTCATTGATATAGATTTCATGTTTATATATACATGGAACTGCATTACTTACATTTGCAGTACTGAAGAAAGTAACACAGTACACATACCTATGTAAATTTTACAGATTAGGTCCATATTAGACTTTTCATACAAAGACATACCATATGGTAATTTTCTAGCTAGGCTGTTGGATATGAAGAATCCATGGCAATGCCACAGAGGCCTTCCTTAGCAGCTACGTCTCTTTCCATCTTAATGTAGCCTGCGTCGCCCCAGCTAGTGCCCCATGAGTTCTTGACCAACCAATACTTAGTACCATCGTCAGTTGTTCCAAATCCAACGGCTGTAACACCATGGTCCAAGTCAGTCCCACAATCTCCGGTGAAAACACCGCTCATGTAAAATTGAAAGGCAGCTCCACTAGCATCAATGGACACCGAAACAGGCTGATTAGTGACAGCCTTTAACAACGCGTTCTCGTTGTTGACAGGCACTTTCTCATAACCGGTGATCTTGGCAGCATGAGAAGCTTCCTCCTTACTGTTGCAAGTCCCATCGGTTGCGTCATATGGGTAAGTCACTTCGGTGGCAATGCCTTTGTTCTTTACAATAAACTCAAAGGCATTTTCCATGTAACCGCCATTGCACCCTTCGTCTACGCCACTCCTGTCACAGTCCACTAGCTCTTGCTCAGATAGAGAGATCAACTTCTTTGTTGTGAGTTGGTTAATCCCTTCGGTTGCAGCTATTGCTGAAAATGCCCAGCAACTTCCTATTGAATAGAATTGAAATCATGAGAAAAGCATTGAATGGGAAAATGTACATAGGAGTTGAATGAGTCAGGGTAGTCCTTTTGCCAAATTGGGTGTTGGCATGTGCATGTTTGGTTTTTTGGGTGTTCTGTTTTGGCCTTGTGCCATTGTTTTTAATAAAATATGTTGCTTAGCAAAAAAAAAAAAAAACATATATACATAGAGTAAAAAAAATAATAATAATAAAATAAAATGTTTGAGATGGGTATAGGTTCACCGTTGCCTTACCACATTGACCTTGATCCTTAACAGGTGTGACAGCTCCTTTCTTCCTCCAGTCCATGCTAGATGGCACTGCAGTCACATTTTCGTACCTAAATGGAGTCGTTTTCAATGACCTTGAACTGGAGGACATCTTGTATCCATTTCGGGATGCCTTGAATTCTTCATTAGTTTGGTCTGCAAATGCATTGATGCCAAGCTTGTACGGCCGATTCCCATCCTTGTTGAAGGACTCAATGAACTCCACATTGTCCTTAAAGATTTTTAAACGCATTTCCTTCTCTACATTGTCCTTGTATACACGTCCATAGCTAGTCATCCACTGCTCGTGTCTGTCAGACATGGACACTTGTTGTAGCGTCCGGGACATGATCTGAGAAGCCCATAGCCCCAAAATCAAGAAAGTGGCAATAAGAAATTTTTTATCCGGTGTTGAAGCCATTTAGTACTACCTGAAATGACTTTGTAGAAATGTTTAATTTTTGAATGAGTAGATACGAGTGAACCCTTGATAGAATGTGGTATATATAGAGAAGATATATGAATTGTCTCATAGTTCTGCAATTCCAAGTTTTACTCTCAGTTTGATGTGATTATTGTTACAGAAAGGGACCAATTAATTCCTAGTTTGCCGGGCAAACTGTGATGACTTGGACAATCAATTCAGTGCCGTATACGCTTCCCTGCCCCTCATTGAGTCTATTTAGAGCGCATTTTTTTTTTATTCTTTTAACTTATTCTCTGCTGCATAATATAGAAACTTATTAATCATTGTTATACCAAATTTTACATGTAAATTTAATATCAAAAGGGTCCCTATTAGTTATTTATGTGAAATGAATATTCAGTTGTACTGTTTTGGATTTTCTTTTGTTTGTAGCAAAATGAAAACAATGTTGTTTTTAGCTCTAATGTGAATCTAACAAGAAGCAATACATTCTCAGAAAATCAGTATGCCATAGTATCTTTCTTTTTTGGTCTATACGTCAATGTAGTTTGTCTTAAGGTATTTTTCAGGAAAATAAAAAAATTACAATCCTGATTGATGCTAAATCAGATCAGTCCAACCGCACACAACGCTCCAAAACTGGCTTCCACTCCACTGGAAATGACGGAAATTTTAACAAATTCTTCGAAAATAATAACTTAACTTCTCTTCATGCTGTAACATTCAAGCTTTGGTAGTTGATACCCTTACTCTCAATGTCATGAATCTGTTTGTTTCTGCTCAAGTCTGGCAAATTAATCCTTTACTTGTTTGTCAATCTGGCTTAAGGGCATTTATTAGAAGTAATATTCAAATGTTATATGGAACTTCAACCAAAAAGAAACAAATAAGGGCAAGAAAACAAAATAAAATAAAGTAAAACATGAACAAACTATAGTATAGACGTAATAAATAAGCTAGCTGCGTGTCCATGTTACAGTTGGATCTATTTTCCCAACAAAACTTCCCAGCAATTAAACTCATTATATTGATCAATATTGGGGTATTTTTACGTACTTTTTATTTTCTTTTCATTTACAACTTGAAGCCATCTATAGGATCCATGTTTGAGGAAAATACTAAAATTTCGTGAAATATTAAAGACTTGATTTTCAAATATGTTTTGGATACGTTTACTTTACTAATATTGATTATGTATAGTATAAATTAAGCTTTAGGGGATTGGATTTTGGTTTTCCTTCTATATCTTCTCTTTTTCTCTCCCTTGTTATTTGAAGCTAATTTGGAGATGCTCACTCCAACCATGCTTCATTCCTTCAAAAAAAGATGCTAACATGAAGTTGGCGTGAATAGTGTGTCTTCATATATGAAGACCCAAAATGTTTTGAAGGAACCTCCTTCAAAACACTATTCATCCCAATAAATTCCACTTATGTCCCAAATTCTTCCCATAAAATTCCACTTATGTCCCATTTCTTATATATATATATATATATATATTAATACTTAATAACTAAAATTTATAATTAATTTTGTGAACTTTTAAAAATTATATCCAACATAATAAATTTATAATTACATAAAGAAATATGTAATTAATTGATCTTTTACACTTTTTAATTAGGGCTTATTAATGTATTAAATTTTGTTTTATTATCTTGGAGTTGATAAATATTTTAGTTTTTCATTTGTCAAAAAATAAATATTTTAGTTTTATATTAAAAAATAAATAAACTAATTAAGTTTGAATAAGAGCTTGTATAAAGTTGTGAAGAAATGAATAGATTTTTAGATTTTTTGAATAAAAAGAATAGTGATTTGAAGAAATGAATAATAAAATGAAAGAGGGATAGTTGGAGTTCATTTCTGGAAAAGGTGGAGCCATCTCTTTCAAAAATGAAGCAGATGCCAAAATGAAGTAAAAATGAAGCCAATAGGTTAGATCGAGTTGATCAATGAGGGAAAAGAAAGGAAATGTTTTCCTTTATTTGGCTACCAAGGAAAATAGGGAGGAACAGAAAATAGTGGTAATAAACTCAAAATTTTGGATTTTGTGAGTCACTTTTCTCCAAATTTTCTCACCTTACAGCAATCTTTTTTCGAATAATTAACTTTGAATGTTATTTAAGCATGGAGGAAAGCACAAGGGAAAACTTAAGGGAACTAGTTTTCCTTCTTATTTTCCTTTCTGTGTTCTTGTCCTTCAACTAATCTGCAAACCGACCTAAGCCTAAATCTGCAAACCAAACAAGGCATAACAGTTCTACTGCAGAAAGCTCAAACCTTTTAGGCCAAAAATGTAACTTCAGTATCTGTAGCAACATTTTGAAGCTCTATGAGCATAAGAGTGCTAAATCAATGCTTGAAATTTTAATTTCATCATCACTGCAGGCACTAATATTGGACATAGAGTAGAATTACTAACAGACAATCAATATAGATACAGACTGCCGCCATTCAATCATACAGATTCACTCCGATATATACGCACACGCAATCTGATTTTAAGCAGATGAACAATGTTGATACATATACTTGGATTTTAAACAACACTATTAAAACATAAAATGAACTGAGAGTTCAAGTGGACAATAGATATACAAAATATCAGTTTTATAAATGAAGTTTCATGTTAAAATACATGGAACTGCATTACATACATTCACAATACCGAGGAAAAGTGGCGCACCACACATACATAAGCACACACAACAGGTTTGAGACCATAGCACACTCTAACCTGATACAAAGATATATTACATATATATATGTATATCATATATTAATTATCTAGGAAGTTGGAAATGAAGAATCCATGGCGATGCCACATAGGCCTTCCTTGGCAGCAATGTCTCTTTCCATTCTAATATATCCTTCCTCGCCCCTGGCCCATGAGTTTTTGACCAACCAAAACATAGAACCATCATCGGCCGTTCCAAATCCAACAGCTGTAACACTGTGGCCCAAGCCGGTCCCATAATCTCCGGCGAAAACACTGCTCATGTAAAACTGGAAGGCTGCTCCACCAGCATCAATGGGCACCGATATTGGCTGATTAGTTACAGCCCATCTCATTGTTGACAGGCAGTTTCTCGTAACCGGTGATCTAGGCTGCATGGGAAGCTTCCCCCTTAGTGTTGCAAGTTCCATCGGTTGACGGTTGCCTCATACGGGTAAGTGCCTTTAGTTGCAATGCCTTTAATGTTTACAATAAAGTCAAAGGCGTTTTCCATTTCACCGCCATTACACCCTTTCGTCTGCACCAATCCTGTCACAGTCCGCTAGTCCTTGTTCAGATAGCGAGATCAACTTCTTTGTTGTGAGTTGGTTAATCCCTTCTGTTGCAGCTTTTGCTGAAAATTCCCAGCAACTTCCTATTGAATAAAAAAGAACTTGTCGGAAAAGCATTGTGATAATGTTGAAATATATAGTTAGATATAGAGATTTTAAGTCATTTGGGTAGCCCAGATGGAATAGCTTGCTTCGGTCGGCCAGTAAACTCAGATGTCCTTTAGTTAGTGTCTTATCTGATATTGGAGGCTTGTGGGTGGTTGTCAGTATCTGAGGTTTACCCTACTGGGTCGGGTCCTTTCGCCCAACCTTGCAGGGGTTCCCACGTCAGTAGAAAAAAATATTGACAGCTTTAAATATAGAGTGAGTTAGAGATTGAATGTTGCCTTACCGCATTGACCTTGATCCTAAGTAACAGGAGTGACAGATCCTTTTTTCCTCCAGTCCATGCTAGATGGCACAACAATCACATTTTCGCACCTAAATGGAGATGTTTTCAATGACCATGAATTGGAGGACATCTTGTATCCATTTTGGGGTGCCTTGAATTCTTCATTTATTTGGTCTGCAAATGCATTGATGCCAAGCTTTTTGTAAGGCCGATTCCCATCTCTATTGAAGGACTCAATGAACTCGACATTGTCCTTAAAGATGCTTAAACGCATTTCCTTCTCTGCGTCGCCCTTGTATACACGTCCATAATGAGCCATCCACCGATCATGTCTCTCAGACACGGACACTTCTTGTAGTGTCCGGGACATGATCTGAGAAGCCCATAGCCCCCCAAAATCAAGAAAGTGGCAATAAGAAATTTTCGCTCCATTGTTGAAGCCATTTAGTTCTAACTGATGAAATGACTTTGTATTAATGTTTAATTGTGAATGAGTAGATACAATTGAATTGTCTCCTAGTTCTCTACTTCCAAGTTTCATTCTTAGTTTGATGTGAATATTGCGATGGAAAGAGCCCAATTAATTCCTAGGTTGCCGGGCAAGCTTGATGACTTGGATAACCAATTTCAGTGCCGTCTATATATGCTGCCCTGCCCTCATTGAATCTATGTAGAGCTCATTTTATACTCCTATAACTAGGGTCCCTCCTCTTGGTTATTTGTATGAAATGAGTATTCAGCTGTACAGAATACTGTTTTGGATTTTCTCTTGTTTGTAGCCAAATGGAAACGATGGTGTTTTTTTACACTAATGTGACTCTAATAAGAAGAAACACCACCTCATTCACACAAAGTTTGTGGTTGTAATTTAATAATGCTTAATTAAGTTCTCTTCATGCCGTGGCTGTTCAAGCTTTGTTAGTTGAAACCCTTCTCAGTATCATAAGTCTGTTGTTTTACTTGTTTGTCAATTTGGCTTAGTGGCATTTGCTTGAAGTAATGCTCAAATATTATCAAGAGCTTCAACAAAATGAAACTAAGAAAACGAAAACAAGAATGAAAAAAAAAAAAACATTAACTATCTATCTTATGTAGTCTGTAGACATAATAAACAAAGCCAGTTGAAGCATGTCAATAAAATTCTAAAAATGTCTTTACTTAAAAACATGTTTCTGGTAGATTAGTGCATATTCATTCAAATTATCAAACAAGGAATTCAGTGGACCAATCTCAAATGCTTGTACTATGCCTGGTATAGATCACCTTTTTTTTGTTTTTTTTTGCTAAGCAACACATTATATTAATGAATAATGAGCATGGCACAAGGCCAACACTGTACACCCAAAAACCAACATCATGAGCATGGTGTAGATCACTTTTACCACTTGGCTTTAATTTAATTATTTGTTTTTCCTTTTTCTGGGGTAATTTGATTACCTTAGGATCTATTATCATCCTAAGAAAAAAAAAAGGATCTATTTTCCTTACAAATTTTCCTAGTAGTTAAGCTCATTGATCAACATTTGGGACTCTTTCTTTTTTTTTTTTTTGCTTGTGCGTACTTTTTTGTGATCTTGTTGTTTACAAATAGGAGCAATCTAACTTAAGTGTCCATGTTCAGGGAATAAATAACCTTTAGTGCATTATAAAAGACTTGATTTTCGAATATTTATGAGAATCTTGGAGTTTCTAAGTTGGTTGTGTATAGGAGAAAATAAGATTTTGGTTTTCATTCTATACCTCCTTATCTTTTTCTTTCCCTTTTTATTTTCTTACACTAAATCCGCAAACCAAATAAGGTATGACAGTTCTACTGCAGAAAACCTCAGCCCTTTTAAGCCAAGAATATAACTTTTTAGGTTCCATTGTGGACTGAATCTTGGTTGTTTGGAGTGTGGCAGAAGCAACACTTTGAAGGTCTATCTGCATAGGAGTGCCAAATCAACCAGCAGTGCTTGGATTTTAAATGATAATATTGAAACATAAGATGAACTAGGTAAGGAAGCTCGAACTATTTTAAAAGGTCAAAGGATCCGCACCCGCACTGACGTGAATTATTCTCGGATGCAGGAGGGTGGTTTTCTTAGTAATTTTTTTTTTTTTAAGAAAAAGGGGGACTCTTAACATAATTTTAAAGACTTTGGCATCAATCTGAGAATGGTGGGAGTTGGATTACACATCAAAAGGCTAGTATCACTGATTAATGTTTGTTATTTGTCTTAATTACATAGAAGAGTCCAGAAAGTACATAGTTTTAAAAAAGTATATTTTTCAATAATTTATTGAGTTACCCGCAGACTTGATTTTTGGAAAATTAGCTAATCACCCACACCCGCAGCGGTGCTTCCAAGGAACTCTGAGTAGAAATGCATGCACAAAAACATATAAAACAGCAGTTTGATAAATAAAGTTACATGTTTATATACATGGAACTGCATTGGATACATTTACAGTACTAAGGAAAACAAAACCACTCAATACTTAAGGAAATATAACAGGTTGGGACCATAGTAGATATTCCATACAAAGATATACCCATCATATGTTATTTTTCTAGGCAGTTGGATATGAAGAATCCATGGCAATGCCACAGAGACCTTCCTTAGCAGCTACGTCTCTTTCCATCTTAATGTAGCCTGCGTCGCCCCAGCTAGTGCCCCATGAGTTCTTGACCAACCAATACTTAGTACCATCGTCAGTTGTTCCAAATCCAACGGCTGTAACACCATGGTCCAAGTCAGTCCCACAATCTCCGGTGAAAACACCGCTCATGTAAAACTGAAAGGCAGTTCCACTAGCATCAATGGATACCGAAACAGGCTGATTAGTGACAGCCTTTAACAACGCGTTCTCGTTGTTGACAGGCACTTTCTCATAACCGGTGATCTTGGCTGCATGAGAAGCTTCCTCCTTACTGTTGCAAGTCCCATCGGTTGCGTCATATGGGTAAGTCACTTCGGTGGCAATGCCTTTGTTCTTTACAATAAACTCAAAGGCATTTTCCATGTAACCGCCATTGCACCCTTCGTCTACGCCACTCCTGTCACAGTCCACTAGCTCTTGCTCAGATAGAGAGATCAACTTCTTTGTTGTGAGTTGGTTAATCCCTTCGGTTGCAGCTATTGCTGAAAATGCCCAGCAACTTCCTATTGAATAGAATTGAAATCATGAGAAAAGCATTGAATGGGAAAATGTACATAGGAGTTGAACGCGTCAGGGTAGTCCTTTTGAATGGGCTTGTTTGGGATGAACTGTAAACCAGGCGTCCTAAATTTGACAATTCCTAGTGTACACTGTGTCCTATACGATATTGGTAGTTGCAGCTGATTGTAAGTATCTGACTGAGGTTTACCTAGTAGTGTGGGGTCCGCCACGCCTTGGAAGGGATCCAACACTATAATGTATATACATACATATATACATAGAGTAAAAAAAATAAAAATAAAAACAAAAAAAAAATGTTTGAGATGGGATATCATGTTGCCTTACCACATTGACCTTGATCCTTAACAGGTGTGACAGCTCCTTTCTTCCTCCAGTCCATGCTAGATGGCACTGCAGTAACATTTTCGTACCTAAATGGAGTCGTTTTCAATGACCTTGAACTGGAGGACATCTTGTATCCATTTCGGGATGCCTTGAATTCTTCATTAGTTTGGTCTGCAAATGCATTGATGCCAAGCTTGTATGGCCGATTCCCATCCTTGTTGAAGGACTCAATGAACTCCACATTGTCCTTAAAGATTTTTAAACGCATTTCCTTCTCTACATCGTCCTTGTATACACGTCCATAGCTAGTCATCCACTGCTCGTGTCTGTCAGACATGGACACTACTTGTTGTAGCGTCCGGGACATGATCTGAGAAACCCATAGCCCCAAAATCAAGAAAGTGGCAATAAGAAATTTTCTATCCAGTGTTGAAACCATTTGGTACTACCTGAAATGACTTTGTAGAAATGTTTAATTTGTGAATGAGTAGATACGAGTGAACCCTTGATAGAATGTGGTATATATAGAGAAGATATATGAATTGTCTCATAGTTCTGCCATTCCAAGTTTCACTCTCAGTTTGATGTGATTATTGTTACAGAAAGGGACCAATTAATTCCTAGTTTGCCGGGCAAACTGTGATGACTTGGATTACCAATTCAGTGCCGTATACGCTTCCCTGCCCTCATTGAATCAGCTCATTTTTTATTCTTCTAACTAGTTCTCTGCTGCATAATATAGGAACTTATTAATCATTGTTATGCTAAATTTTACATGTAAATTTAATATCAAAAGGGTCCCACTTAGTTATTTATGTGAAATGAATATTCAGTTGTACTGTTTTGGATTTTCTCTTGTTTGTAGCTAAATGAAAGCAATGTTGTTTTTAGCTCTAATGTGACTCTAACAAGAAGCAGTACATTCTCATTCCAAATAACTGCCTTTGAGCACTATATGCGATATATATACATAACAAGTAAAGTTTGTGTTTCTTTCAGGAAAAAAAAAAATTACAATCCTGATTAGATCAGTCCAACCGCACACAACGCTCCAAAACTGGCTTCCACTCCACTGTAAATGACGGAAATTTTAACAAATTCTTCGAAAATAACAACTTAACTTCTCTTCATGCCGTAACATTTAAGCTTTGGTAGTTGATACCCTTACTCTCAATGTCATGAATCTGTTTGTTTCTGCTCAATTCTGGTAAATAAATCCTTTACTTGTTTCTCAATCTGGCTTAAGGGCATTTATTAGAAGTAATATTCAAATGTTATATGGAGCTTCAACAAAAAGAAACAAATAAGGGCAAGAAAACAAAATAAAATAAAATAAAACATGGACAAGCTATAGTATAGACATAATAAATAAGCTAGCTGAGTGTCCATATCTGTTACACTTGGATCTATTTTCCCAACAAAGCTTCCTAGTAATTAAACTCATTGATCAATATTGGGCTATTTTTCACGTACTTTTTATGTTCTTGTCATTTACAACTAGGAGCCATCTACAGGATCCATGTTTGAGGAAAATACTAAAATTTAGTGAAATATTAAGGGCTCGCATGGTAACATTGTGGTTTTTAGTTTTCTGTTTTTGTTTTTATTTTTTGTATTGATGTCTGCCTCTAAACTGAAAACTAAAAGCCACAACATTACCATGTGAGCCCTAAAGAATTGATTTTCAAATGTGTTTCTTACCTTTACATTTCTGATTTAGGGGATTGGATTTTGGTTTTCCTTCTATACCTTCTCTTTTTCTCTCCCTTGTTATTTTCTTTCATTAAGGCTTTGTTTGTTTCATGGATTTAGAGCAACTCCAATGGAGCTTCATTCCTTCAAAATTTGAAGCCAATTTGGAGTTGCTCACTCCAACCATGCTTCATTCCTTCAAAAAAGATGCTAAAATGAAGTTGGTGTGACTAGTGTGTCTTCATATATGAAGACCCAAAATGTTTTGAAGGAACCTCCTTCAAAACACTATTCATCCGAATAAATTCCACTTATGTCCCATTTCTTATATATATATATATATATATATATATAAATACTTAATAACTAAAATTTATAATTAATCTTGTGCACTTTTTTAAAAATTATATCCAGCATAGTAAATTTATAATTACATAAAGAAATATGTAATTATTGATCTTTTACACTTTTTAATTAGGACTTATTAATGTATTAAATTTTGTTTTATTATCATGGAGTTGATAAATATTTTAGTTTTTCATTCGTCAAAAAATAGATATTTTAGTTTTAAATAAAAAAATACATAAACTAATTAAGTTTGAATAAGAGCTTGTATAAAGTTGTGAAGAAATGAATAGATTTTAAGATCTTTTGAATAAAAGAATAGTGATTTGAAAAAATGAATATTAAAATGAAAGAGGGATGGTTGGGGTTCATTTCTAGAAAAGGTGGGGCCATCTCCTTCAAAAATGAAGCAGATGCCAAAATGTCGAGAAAATGAAGCCAATAGGTTAGAGTTGCTCAATGAGGGAAAAGAAAGGAAAATGTTTTCCTTTATTTGGCTACCAAGGAAAATAGGGAGGAAAAGAAAATAGTAGTAATAAACTCAAAATTTTGGATTTTGTGAGTCACTTTTCTCCAAATTTTCTCACTTTACAGCAATCTTTTTTCGAATAATAAACTTTTAATGTTATTTAAGCATGGAGGAAGGGAATACATAACAGCAGTTTCATAAATGAAGTTTCATGTTAATATACGGTATATACCAAGGAAAAGTGGCTCTCCACACATACATAAACACACACAACTAGCACACTCTAACATGATACAAAGATATATTACACATATACATATATATCATATATTAATTATCCAGGCAGTTGGAAATGAAGAATCCAAATCAACCAGCAGTGCTTGGATTTTAAATAATAATATTGAAACATAAGATGAACTAGGTAAGGAAGCACGGACTCTTCTAAAAGGTCAAACGATCCGCACCCGCACTGGCGCGGATTCTTCTCGGATGCAGGAGGGTGGTTTTCTTAATACTAATTTTTTTTTAGAAAAAGGGAGACTCTTAACATAATTTTAAAGACTTTGGCTTCAATCTGAGAATGGTGGGAGTTGGATTACACATTAAGGCTAGTACCACTGATTTATGTTTGTTATTTATCTTAATTACATAAAAGAGTCCAAAAAGTACATAGTTTTAAAAAAAGTATATTTTTCAATAATTTATTGAGTTACCCGCAGCCTTGATTTTTGGAAAATTATCTAATCATCCACACCCGCAGAGGTGCAATTCCAAGGAACTCGGAGTAGAAATGCATGCAAAAAAACATATGTAACAGCAGTTTTATAAATAAAGTTTCATGTTTATATACATGGAACTGCATTGGATACATTTACAGTACTAAGGAAAACAAAATCACACAATACGTAAGGAAATATAACAGACTTGGACCATACTAGATATTCCATACAAAGATATACCCATCACATGTTATTTTTCTAGGCAGTTGGATATGAAGAATCCATGGCAATGCCACAGAGGCCTTCCCTAGCAGCTACGTCTCTTTCCATCTTAATGTAGCCTGCGTCGCCCCAGCTAGTGCCCCATGAGTTCTTGACCAACCAATACTTAGTACCATCGTCAGTTGTACCAAATCCAACGGCTGTAACACCATGGTCCAAGTCAGTCCCACAATCTCCGGTGAAAACACCGCTCCTGTAAAATTGAAAGGCAGCTCCACTAGCATCAATGGACACCGAAACAGGCTGATTAGTGACAGCCTTTAACAAAGCGTTCTCGTTGTTGACAGGCACTTTCTCGTAACCGGTGATCTTGGCTGCATGAGAAGCTTCCTCCTTACTGTTGCAAGTCCCATCGGTTGCGTCGTATGGGTAAGTCACTTCGGTGGCAATGCCTTTATTCTTTACAATAAACTCAAAGGCATTTTCCATGTAACCGCCATTGCACCCTTCATCTACACCACTCCTGTCACAGTCCACTAGCTCTTGCTCAGAGAGAGAGATCAACTTTTTTGTTGTGAGTTGGTTAATCCCTTCTGTTGCAGCTATTGCTGAAAATGCCCAGCAACTTCCTATTGAATTATTAAAAAAAAAAAAAACACACACACACACACTTAGTAAGAAAAACATTTCATTAATGTGTAAATATATACATAGTTAGATACAGACGTCCTTAATTATTTAGTCTCCTATCTTATATTGGAGACTTGTGGGTGGTTGTCAGTATCTATACAGGGGTCGGGTCCCTATATGCCCGGCATTGGAGGGGTTCCCATTAGAAAAAAATATATATATAGAGTGAGTTTGAGATGCGATATCATATTTGCCTTACCACATTGACCTTGATCCTTAACAGGCGTGACAGCTCCTTTCTTCCTCCAGTCCATGCTAGACGGCACTGCAGTCACATTTTCGTACCTAAATGGAGTCGTTTTCAATGACCATGAATTGGAAGACTTCTTCTTGTACCCATTACGGGATGCCTTAAATTCATCATTTGTTTGGTCAGCAAATGCATTGATGCCAAGCTTGTAAGGCCGATTCGCATCTCTATTAAATGACTCGATGAACTCAACATTGTCCTTAAAGATGTTTAAACGCATTTCCTTCTCTGCATCGTCCTTGTATACACGTCCATAACGAGACATCCACTGCTCGTGTGTCACAGACATGGACACTTGTTGTAGCGTCCGGGACATTATCTGAGAAGCCCATACCCCCAAAATCAAGAAAGTGGCAATAAGAAATTTTCTATCCAGTAGTGTTAAAGCCATTTGCATATATATATATATATATATATATCCTATATTGATCAAATGGGCTATAATTTTCAGAAATATTGTTAAATTTGTGAATGAGTAGATAGATACATATGAACCCAGCTTGATAGAATGTGGTATATATAGAGAAGATATAAGCATATCATTCTCATAGTCCTCTGCACTTGCAAATTACACTCTCATTCCCAATTTGCCGGGCAAACTGTGATGACTTAGACAACCATGTCCAGTGCCGTGTACGCTAACTGCCCCAATTGAACATATACATACTTAATTCTATATTCTTCTAACTAATTCTCTGCTACATATATATATATATATATATAGAATCCTGCTAGAGCCACCGACATCATGCACCGACATCGTGCACCGAACGATAGGTGCCGTCTATTTCGGTGAGTCCGCTTGTGCAGGCGTGGGTTCCACCGACATTGACGGCACCGATCGTTCTGTTCTTTACCGCTATATATAAAAGTGTACCAATGCCCATAAGTGTTTTACATTTTTATTAATTGGTGCACTTTTACTTAAAATAGTTTTTTTTTAGAGTTTTAATAAGTTTGGTATGCCACTTTTGTATTTTGGTCCGTCTATGAGGTTCCTATTTTTTTGTTCTCTATATTTGAATTACTTGCTAATTTTTTCCCCCTACGTCCCCCTTCTTAATTGTGTAGGTTGAGTGTTAATTGTGGTCTCTTTAACTTACACGAAATTTGAAGTGTTTTGAATTTTCACACTATTTGAGTCCAAAACTTAGGGTCCGTTTGATAAAATTGAAAATTAAGTGTTGAATTTTAAGTACTGAAAATTTTAAGCGATTGAAATTCAATAATGAAAGCAGTGTTTCAAGTACTGAAATAGAATGTATTCAGTGATTATTTCAGTAAAAAATTTTTACTTAAAATTTTCAGTAAGTTTTTGGTTAGTTTTTCTATTAATTGGTATGTTATCAAACGCACTAAAAATAAATAAGTGCAAAAAATTTTCTTTTTCACCACTTAATTTAATTATCACACACTTCTTAATTTGACTCTCTTCTATCTATCCAATTAAACATCCACAACATTTTATATCAAAAAAAAAAAAAAACATCCACAACATTTCACTTTTTTTCTTTTCAAGAAGGCATTACGTTTATATCCCACTTTTTATGACTTTTGTTTAGCCAAAGTCTTTATGACTTAAAAAGTCACTATTATTCTCAAATTTCACCGTAAAGAAACACACGTTAAATGATGATTTATAAAAAGTACGGTCACATGTATTTGTTTTTTTTTTTTTTTTTTCATTGTTTACTTCTTTTTTGGTGAACATTTTGTATTTTAATGTTACGAGCTCCTTAACCGATCCTAAGGTTATTATTACTAGTATTTTAGTAATGTTATACTTCCTAAATTTAATTTTTAAATGCTCTGTCAGTTGTACAACATGTAGTGATATGTGCTACCATTGATTATTGTCAAATTATGTGGTACGATTATTAAGTCATTCAGAAACCAAATTAGTGATTCAAATTTAGAAAGAGTAATGCTATGCTTCCCAAATTTTGTATCTCAAATGTGAATCCCAGTACGTGTGACATGTGGTACCATTGATCACTGTCACATCATGTGATACGAATGTAAAGTGATTAGGGAATCAAATTAGTGATTCAAATTTAGAAAGAGTAATGATCTGCTTCCCAAATTTTGTATCACAAATGTGGTTCTGAAGAGGGCTGCTCAAAATCCACCCGACTCACCCGTAGCCTTTTTATTGGTTTTTAAACAATATAGGTGGAGTCACGGGTTTTGGGGTGAAAAACCGACAGTTTCGGGTGGAGTCACGGGTCTAGGGGGTGAAAACCCGATTCACCCGACCCGACTCGAAACACACTTAATTTTTTAAAGAATATATATGTAATATGCTTATATCAATATATGTATTATGCATTATGTATTATGTATTATATAGTTTTTAATATACATATTTGTAATATGCTTATATCAGTATATGATGATGCCAAAATTTAGTTAAAGTAAATTAAAGCAAGTTAAGGGGAAAGAGAGTGAGAGACTTATTTTTTGTATGTGATTCAGCCATGTTAATGAAGGTACCTACGTCCACGTGTGTGTCTGAGCACGTTCACTATACTGTAAAAAAGTCGGAGACCTGTGGTGAACCAACAATAATTTGGAGTTACCGTAGGTCGGCCGAGCGTGTTGGTGACTGCTATAGAGGTGCTGTAGAGACTGAAAAGTCGGTCCCTTTGAAGGGGGTGAGTGGTCTTTTTTATAGATGCAAGAGATCTACTCATACATGGATAAGGAAATATAATCCAATTGAGCTTGATTGACATTAATTGTGGGAGTTCCTAATTGGATTAGGAAACAATGTCCACTTTCCATAAGTCTTCTATCTTGAGTAGAAAACTGCTTGGAATATTCTGGGGCATGTGTTGTGAGCCCAGCTGGCCTGCACCTGTACGGACCGTGTTATTGTGATCTTCCCAACCTGTTGGTCTGGTCGTGAATGAACCACTCGGGATAGTGAGTCTCGGGTAGACTAGACCGCTCGGGCTAATGCTTGTCCGAGGAGTTGTGCATGATTTGACCGGGACATGGACTGACTATTGAGTTGAACCGCTCGGTTATAGGATAGAGCCAATTTTGGGTGTATCAGCTGTCCCCCATTTCCAAGGTTGGCCCGATGCTATATCGGGGCAAGTTTAGAAAACTGTTTGATGCCACTTGCCACTGTCTGAGTGCTCGGGGAAGATGCCTTGGAGCTAATGAGTCTTGTGAGTCCTCGGGAACTGGTTAAGAGTTGAGACTTAGCCTAGCTCGGAGTCTTTAAGTACTCGGGAATTGGCCAAGAGTTGAGACTCGGCCTAATTCGGAGTCTTTTGCTTGAGCTAGTTCCCAGGATGGTTATCTTCTACCCGTAAACCTTCGTCAAGGTTGTGGGCAAAAGAATTTGACCATGTTGGAAAAGCCGACCTAAAGTGTGTTACTTTAGGGTCCTTTTGTGTTAACTCCCTAGGATGGTTATCTTCCGCCCAGCCAGCCTTCGTCAAGACTGTTGGGAGAAAAGTTTGACCATGTTGGTGGAACCGACCTAAATCACGTTGCTTTAGGGTCCTTTTGCTCCTCTATCGTCGGCCAACCTAAGAGATTTTAGTCACCTCTATTGTCGGTTTGGACCTAAGTGGAGCTATTGCCTCTGAGTACTGTAGGCGCCCAGGTTATCTAAGAGTTTGACTTAGTTACCACAAGGCCTGTAAGTACCCGGTGTGATTGCCTGTTTAGTCCATTGTACCTTCCTGCCCCTCAAGCTTTCGCTAAGACGAGGGTCTTGTGGAGGCAAGGACTGTAGATAACCGACTTGGAACATGGGTGGTTGCAGGGTCTTTTGAAGCTTGCCATCATCAACCACCTAGGGAGATTTGCCCCCATCATAGGTTGCACCTAAGCGAAGCCGATGCCTTGGGCTTGACCCCAAGGTCTTCTGCCTCGGGTGCGATCCCGAGGTCTTTCGTGCCTGGGTTCGAAGCCCGAAGTCTTTTGTTCCTGGGTTCGGAGCCCGAGGTCTTTTGATGTGCCTCGGGTGTGGCCCGAGGTCTTTTGTGCCTAGGTTCAGAGCCTGAGGTCTTTTGATGTGCCTCGGGTGTGGCCCAAGGTCTTTTCAAGAGCTCTCTGACAGTCTAAGGAGCCTCATCCGATGATCGGGCAAGTACCACTGTAGTTGGATTGGTCGAGACTGTTAGATACAGGAAGTCGGGTCGGGATCACCGGACTCCCGATTACTCTGAGCTGGATTCAAGGTCGAGATCACTGGATCTTGACTGCTGCGAACTAGAGGTCGGGTCGGGGCTGCCAGACTCAGACCGCTGTGAACTGAAGGTCGGGTTGGGGTTGCCGGACCCTGCATGCTATGAGCTGGAGGTCAGGTCGAGACTGCCGGACCCTGACTGCTGTGAACTGGAAGAACTGTCAGAACTCCCAGGCTGATCTCGCTTTCGCTTACTTTTGGAAGACTCGTTATTTACGCGCCCGGGGTCTTTGGTCTTTAAAAATTCTTCAGTGCCAATGTATTCTCCAACCCTCTCAGTGAGTTCAACTAAGGTTTCCGGTTGGTTTTTGTGAAACAACGCGGCACACTTAGTGTGTTGAACTCTCGAGCAGAAGGCTATAATAGCGACAGTTTCATCAAGATCATAGATTTCAAGCTTCTCTTGATTAAACCGGTCGAGGAATTCCTTGAGGGTCTCATGATTCCTTTGTATGACTGTCAGTAGCTGCATGTCAAGCTTTAGTTGTTCATGCATACCGATGAACTGGTTGATGAACTGCTTGTTGAGTTGCTTGAAACTGCGGACTGATCGGGGCTCTAAGGAGTAGAACCATTGCACGGCCGGGCCTTTCAAAGTGCTGGGGAAGGCTAGGCAATGTAGTTCATCGGAGTTGGTGGCTAGGGCCATCTGAGCCTTATAGGTCCGGACGTGGTCGACCGGGCTTCCCGAGCCATTATAGGGATCTAGGCGAGGTTGCTTAAATTTGCGCGGGATGGTAAACCTCGTGATCTGGCTAGAGAATGGTGACTCTGTCTCGGTATTGGCGTGATTCTGAGTAGGGTTATGGCCCAGCCTTTTGGCCACTCCATCAATTTGTTTCTGCAAGTCCTTAATACATGCCACCACACCTTTTCGACCAGTATCAGGGCTGGAGGTCGGGTTAGTGGAGGAGGCTTCCTTCTCATGGTGGTGTGCTGTCCCCTGGGATCGGGCTTGGCTAAACTCCAGTTCATCGTGTGCCTAGGGACACCTCGGCTCTTGACCGAGTGACCCTAGACTGATTCCCGGGCCATATGCTCCTACCTTTCCTCTCGAGCAGCACGCCTACTGTTGATGTCTCTGGCATCCTCAACACGGGACGGGTTGGCTCGGGCACGTTGTCTGGTCAAGATCGGTTTCCGACCGTAATCAACATTCCCGGGTAGTTTC
This sequence comes from Hydrangea macrophylla, assembly GCA_033977485.1. Lineage (NCBI taxonomy): Eukaryota > Viridiplantae > Streptophyta > Magnoliopsida > Cornales > Hydrangeaceae > Hydrangea > Hydrangea macrophylla. Next base: position 83,933,723 of record CM066988.1, on the reverse strand, counting down.
CCGGCAATTGGAGGACTGCTTTGCTGGGCTAACAGGGCTTCGGTCTGTTACTGGATTTGACGCTATCCCTCCAAGAATTGTGTGAGGGTCGCGGTGATCTGCTCAGATGTCATGACTGCCGTAGCCGGCGCCGGCAGAACATCCCGGTTGGCCTGCTGTGTAGTCTTCTCACCCTTCTTCGGAGGCATGACAATCAGTCAAGAGATTTGTTGATAAGAAACTTGTCGGTTCCCACAGACGGCGCCAAACTGATGATGCCAAAATTTGGTTAAAGTAAATTAAAGCTATTTAAGGGGAGAGAGAGTGAGAAACTGATTTTTTGTATGTGGTTCGGCCCTGTTAATGAAGGTACCTACGTCCACGTGTGTGTCTGAGACACATTTAATATACTGTAAAAAGCCGAGGACCTGTGGTGAACCAACAATAGTTTGGAGCTACCATAGGTCGGCCGGGCGTGTTGGTGACTGCTATAGAGGTGTTGTAGAGACTGAAAAGTCGGTCCATTTAAAGGGGGGTGAGTGGTCTATTTTATAGATGCAAGAGACCTACTCATACATGGATAAGGAAATATAATCCAATTGAGCTTGATTGACATTAATTGTGGGGGTTTCCTAATTGGATTAGGAAACAATGTCCATTTTCCATAAATCTTCTATCTTGAGTAGGAAACTGTCTGGAATATTCTGGGGCATGTGTTGTGGGCCCAGCTGGCCTGCGCCTGTACGGACCATGTCATTGTGGTCTTCCCGACCTGTTGGTCTGGTCGTGAATGAATCGCTCGGGATGGCGAGTCTCGGTTAGACTAGACCGCTCGGGCTGTTGCTTGTCCGAAGAGTTGTGCATGAATTGACCGGGACATGTACTGGCTGCTGAGTTGAACCGCTGGGTTGTAGGATAGAGCCGATTTTGGGTGTATCAGTATATGTATTATGTATTATATAGTCTTTAAATATATATATATATATATATATGTTATATTCTTGTATCAATAAAATATATATATATATATATATATATGTCACTAGCGGAGATATAAAAACATTAAAACTATCAAACTAGCACATGACTATGTTTTTATTTTTTGTTTGGTTAGAGCTTTGGTTAGCCCATGACTATGTAGACAAAAACATTCAAAGCAAAAAAAAAAAAAAAAGAGAGAATGAAAACAAAGGCATGTGTAAGCAAATGCTTGATTGAGACAAATGAGACAGTCGGGTTTCACCCGACTCGACCCAACTCACCCGACCACCCGATGAGTCGGGTGTACTCGACAAAGCGAGTGGATGACAGGTGGAAGGAGGGCAAACCTGATTATATTCGGATAAATGAACGGATGAGGGCCAAATCTGACTCACCCGACTCGTGAGCACCCCTAATTCTAAACACATGTGACAATATAGTTGTAAGTTTTAACTTATACTCTTGGCTCATGTTCTTGTTGCCATTTTTTTTTTTTTTTTTTGTATTTTATTTCCCTTTTTTGACCTCAGTTTTGCACTGCTAAGGATATCCTTCTCTGAATATTATAGTTGAGGATGTTATCTTCTTTCTTTCGACAAGGGAAATTGACAAACATCACCTACTTGAAATAGTTTGGTATTTTTGAACTCCCAAATTTCAAAAGTTTATGGTTTTATGCTTTAGAAATTAACACTACTATATTAAAAATCTATCGGGCTTTTTTTAGCGCTATGACTAAATAAATAAATAAAAATTAATGCACATTATTGTTACTTTTCTATGTGGAGTTAATGTTGCAATTTAAGCCACTTATGTTGGGATAATTTTTAACACTTTGTTATATGACTAATTTTAGGGTTAATTGTCTATGTGGGGTTAATATTGACGCTTAAACTCTCTTATTCAGGGCTTATTTTAACACTTAATCCCTATGTGGGGCTATTTTGAGAAACTTTTTAATAATTTCACTTTAGTCCAAACTACAATGGGTCAAGTGTTCACTTTTGAACCACAAATGAGCTAAAGTGAAAATAGATCTAACTATAAAGGTGTAAAATATAATTAATCCAAAAAAAAAAATAAAACAAGAGATTGAAATTGTGGAACTCAAAAAGAAGTTATAAGAGAAACATGAAAGGGAAGTAGACTTTGAGAAACACGTCATATGACTAAGAATGTGGTGTGTAATGATCTCGGAGTTAGTTACAATCTTTGATAACATAAAAAGCATAACGCACTTAAGTCAGTTCACTTATAGTTAATTCTACATCACTTTGATAGCACAGTATTTATATTAGAATAAATTTTGTAATAATCTATTAATTATAGACAAAATTTTTGCAGTGAATATAGCACGTAATTAGTCTAAGAAAATTGCATATGTGGCAAACAAATTAGAAGTGTTATTGTTAAAAATTTCATGCAATTATATTAAAATCAATATTAACATACTTACTTTAAAAATTCTAAAACTACAATATTCAAAATTATTGAAAAGGTCTTGAATAATTATTCATGAATAACTACGTAGTTGTAGGACTTTTACAAATTGTGACTTATATGGAATTTAGCAAAAGACGTGAAATATAGATTAAGGGCATGTTTGATAACCCAATTAATTGCTGAAAATGAAAAGTTTCTGCACTTATTATTTTTCAGTTCGTTTGATATTATACCACTTAATTGAAAAAGCAGCAAAAAATTCACTAAAAATTTTGATCTAAAAATTTTAAATCCTTGTATTGCCATATATTAACTGAATGTATCTATAGATATACCCAAGCTTGTTGAATTATGCCCAACTAAAGAAAGATATTGACAATAGGTCCAAAAATAGTGAAATCCCCAAATTGAGGTAATTTTTGGACCATTTTACCCATGTGGTTATAGATATACATATATACTGATATATAGATACATTCAGTTATATATGGCAATACAACTAAGGATTTAATATAATTTTCAGTTATTCTTTTCTCATTAAGGTATATACACATGCCTATACACACACACACACACACACACATATACACATGCACATAGTTGTTTCATAAATAAATCTGTTATCATATATATCTCATATCTAATATATAAAAATAAAATCCCATGATATACGTTACATTTTTGGAAGCATTTTTCTGTTGTATTGTTATTGAGAAATTTCACACTACATCTGGTTCATTTTACTCTATAACTGGTTATCCATTTTCTACACTCATCATATATATAATTTCAAACTACAAGCTTTTGAGCCAAGAACATCAGCATTAAATTTAACACTACCAGAAAATAAAAAATTCTCACTACAACCTCTAACACAAGGACGTGGGTGTGAAATTGTATACTAAAAATAAAGTACACTTGTCAAATTCAAAGAAAAACAAACAGTCATTCATTGTTATCCATCTTCTACACTCAGCACATTTACAATTTCAAACTATCAACTTTTGAGCCAAGAACATTAATATTAAATACACTACCAAAAAATGAGAAATTCTCACCACAATCTCTAACACAAGAATGTGGGTTTAAAATTGTACAAAAAAAAGTAAGTACACTTTTTAAATTTACCACCACCACTTTTGGTGGAAAATTTATAGTCTATTTCATTTCACTCTATCTTCGATGGAAGCGTTGATCAAATGCCAGAAATGTGTTCTCTATAACAATAACTTGTGCTCATCCCTCAGCTCAATATTGTCAATCAGTTGGTCGAATGCAACCAGTCAACCAGTGTGGACCTATGTTGCTTGTTCGGTATGTTTTTGCCGTCTTCGCTGGGGCTTTTTTCGTGATTTTGACACGATGGCTACAAGGACATCGACATAGTTAGCATATATATGTTTTAAGTAAATCACAATGATGTGACCATAGCATATAGCACTATTGTGAACTATAACTATATATACATATGTAAATTTTTTTTTCTTTTTTGCAAAATAAACTATAGTAAATAATAGAGTGTATATTTCACACTACCAACTTTTGAGCCAAGAACATTAGTATTAAATTTCACACTATAAGGAGATCGTAGTTGTTAAATTTCACACCTACAAATTCCATTATAAACTTAAAGTAACAGTTCAACACGATTCAATAATCTGGTGACAAAATTAACACTTCTGAACTTAATATATAATAATATACACATATATAGAGATATCGCCAGGCATGAATAAGGACATGAAAGAATATATATTTATATATATAATACTACACAATGGAGAAAAAGAAAAACCAGATAATCAAGAGAGAGAGAGAGAGAGAGAGAGAGAGAGAGAGAGAGAGAGGAATACCTTGCTGAGAGTGTGAGCGAGAGCTGCACTAACAACACCGGTGCCGATGATGATGACGTAGAAGTTGCCGCCACCGTCCGTAGATCTACATTCTCTGTCAATGGCGGTGGTGGTTGTTGTGGTGGTGCTTTGATCTACATTCTTCATCGAAGTCACCGCCGTCGCCGTCCTTGAATCAGAATTTCTTCTCTTTGTGAACAACAGATTGTACAAAAACTACGATCCCAAATCAACCGAAATTGATCTGAACAATGTGTAGTCGTCCTAATGGGGCCTGATGAACTAGTTTCAGATTTTGAAGAACTAGTGTGTATATTGATCTTCCATTCTATTTTTACACCAAAAATCTGTTGGGTCTTTGAATTTTAAAAACCCTAAAATGTTGGCTTGAATATTGGGGGAAAATTGAATGTCACACAAGAATAATGGGGGTTTTAAATACTGGGGTTTGAAAGGGGAAATATTATGGTGTTAGTGTGAAGGGTATTTCAGTTAGGCCTGGCAAATGAGCGGGCTTGGGCGGGTTCAAGCCTGGGCAGTTTTGGGCCGGGCCGGGTTCAGGTCGGGCCTGAGTCGGGTTTATTTGTGACCGGTCCAGGTTCGGGTTGGGTAACCACAGGGCAGGGCCGGGCCATGAATCATAACTTTTTTTTTTTTGGGTAGGGGAGTTTTAAAGCCTTTTTTGGCACAGGGGGTTCCAGGCATTTCTTTCTTTCTTTTTTTTCTAAGCCATTTCATATCAAACCCGTTTCTTGCTCTTCATTTTTTACCACCATTTCTTGCTCTTCAAAACAAAAATGTAATTTACCAAAAAAATCCAATATTTTTGCAGTACAGTATAATATAGAAAGACATATATATATATAAACCCATTACAGAAAAGAGAAAAATGATCGAAATATATAGATACAAAGACAAAATTCGATGAAAAAGCCATTAGCTATAGTGATTTTGGAACAAAATTGGGACTTGATGGGGGGGGGGGGGGGGGGGGGGGGGGTGGATTTTGGTAATTTAGAGAGAGAGAGAGAGAGAGAGAGAGAGAGAGAGAGAAATGCAAAGTGTTTTTTTGTGGGTAAGGTGAGGAAGAGAGGCGGCGTGGAGATGGAGAGGTATACAAAGGAAGGACTGGGGAGAGAGAGAGAGAGAGAGAGAGAGAGAGAAATGCATTACATTTAGTACATACAAACACCAAACAACACAGCACCAACTACAAAGCAATTACCATATTCATGCATGCTTTCGCTTTCCTTCTCTTTGTTTGGTACGTTTTTGGTTTTTGCTCATTCCTTTCTATATATATATATATATATATATATAGAAATAGAAAGAGAGAGAGAGAGAGAGAGAGAGAGAGAGAGAGAGAGAGTTGAGGAGAAGCTTGTAGAGAGAGAGGGAATGACAGGTCCATGAATCATTTCTGAGAAGGTGAGGTGGGAGGCGCTGGAAAGTGAAGAAAAGTAAAAAATCTAGCATTTTTACCATGTAGCCCGAATTGGGCCCGTGCGTTACCCATCTTAAGCCCGAAATTTTATTGGCCCAGCCTTACCTTTACCCGAATCCAACCCGCATTAAAATAATACAAGCCCGATTGCCACAAATGACGGGCTTATACAAGCAGGCCAGCTGGTACGGGCTTTGTTTGCCAGGTCTAATTTGAGTCTCAAAAATTCTAGTATGGACTTGAGATTAAGATCTTTCTTGGGTAGGATCTATTGTAACAATCTCACACTAGAATGGATATTATACTAGTTAACCCTATATATATATATGATTACATATATATATATATATGATTGATACTAAATTATATCAGTTCAACCACACAAATACTGAAAGGGGTTTGCTATTCTAGTGGAAAATGTGTACTTCAGTGAATTCTTTGAAAATAAAAATGAACAAGCACTTGCACTATTGACATAATAAGCTAGCCAGCTGAGGAAATTAATGGAATTTCTCATTAAAATCCTAAACCTGACCTTAAACAATATTTTAGAAGAATAAATGCAGATTCATTCAAATGAAACGAGGAAATCACTAGGACCAATCTCAAATTCTTTACAAAATGATGTTTGGTTGATTTATTATATTACAAGAAAAGTGGAGTGATTGTAGTTTGAACTTGGCCTGAGATCAATTTAGTCACCACTTACTCAATTTAATAATTGCCCTCTTCAGTTCAGAGAGGCCCTTCTTTTTTTTTTTTTTTTTAAATCTATGGTTTCTGTACTTTTTTGTTCTCGTCATTTAAAAATAGGAGCCATCTACTATACGGTCCATATTTTGTGTGTGTGTGTGGGGGGGGGGGGGGGGGGGGGGGGGGGGGGGGAACAAATAAAATAGAATGAAATATAAAGCACCTGATTTTCACCTGAATATTTTGAATTCCTAATATATATTGGGTAGAAGAGAGAGCACTAAGGATTTTAGTTTTCCTTCCCTATGTCATTCCTTTCTTTTCGTCGCTCTAAATCTGCAAATCAAACAAAGTGTAACACCTCTAATGCAGAAAAGCTCTAACCTTATAGGCAAACCTTTGGCTAGAAAATGAGATTTTATTTATTTATTTATTTTATTTTTTATTTTATTTTTTTTTTGGGGGGAGGGGGGTCTATGAATGGTGGTTCTACCAGTTATCTCTCACCACTCGAAAATGTCAAGGGGCATACTCGAACACATGACCTCTTGGTAGAGATCCAAAAGGCCTTATCATGCGGCCACACCTTATCGTGATGGAAATGAGATTTTTAATTAGTAGGTGCCATTGTGGACTGAATGTTAGTAGTTGTATAGGAGTGTGACTGACCAGTCTCAATATCAACATTTGAAGCTCTATGTGCAGTAAGTAATGGAATTTAATTCAAATTTGATAGACAATAATTGACTTGTAGCAGAATAAGACAAAGAAAATCAATATATATACAAACTACCATTCAATCATAAACCATACAGATTCATTAAATCTGCTGATGTCCTAAGGGAACTCAACATGAAAATTCTCCTAAAACACACACACACACACTCATTTTAAGCAGTTGGATAGGAAGCATCCATGGCAATACCACAGAGGCCTTCCTTAGCATCAATGCCCCTTTCCATCCTAACATATCCATCTTCTCCCCAATTAGTACCCCACGAGTTCTTAACCAACCAATACTTTGTTCCATTTTCGCTCGTCCCATACCCAATAGCTGTAACACCATGGTTCAAGTTGGTCCCACAATCTCCAGTAAAAACACCGCTCGAGTAAAACTGGAAGGACGATCCACCAGCATCAATGGCAACAGAGACTGGTTGGCTGGCCACGGCCTTCAAAAGGGCCGTCTCGTTATTAGCTGGCACGTCTTCGTAACCCGTGATCTGGGCCGATGCCGATGATGCCTTCGTGGTGTTGCAAGTACCATCGGTGCCCTCGTATGGGTAGTTGGTTTCTGTAGTGAGGCCATGGTTCCTTATAATGAATTCAAAGGCGTTGTCCATTAGACCACCGTTGCAGCCCTGATCTTCACCACTTGTGTCGCAATCCACTAATTCTTGCTCGGATAACGAGATCAATGTGGCATTTGTGAGCTGGTTAATTCCTTCCACAGCCGCCACGGCTGAAAAGGCCCAGCAACATCCTACAATTCAAAGATGATACATAGGTTAATATACAATTTGGTTAAAACATCTACAAATGGATATGAGTTTTTAAGTTCTTGTAAATTACCACATTGACCCTGATCCTTGATAGTTGTAACAGCTCCATTCTTTCTCCAATCCATGGTAGACGGAATTGCAGACACGTTCTCATACCTAAACGACGATGTTTTAGATGACTTCGAATGAAAGGACATCTTGTAACCATTGCGAGAGGCTTGAAACTCCCCGTTTGTTAGATCTGCAAATGCATTGACGCTTAGCTTGTAAGGTCTAGTCCCAACACCATTAAAAGACTCGATGAACTCAGCATTGTCCTTAAATATCTTAAAACGCATTTCCTTCTCTATGTCATCCTTGTAAACACGTCCATATCTAGCCATCCATTGCTCGTGCCTGACAGTCATGGATACTTCTTGCAGGGTTCGCGACATGGCTTGGGAAACCCATATTCCCAAAATTAACAAAGCTGCAAGTTTTAGCTTCAAATTGAGTGTCAAAGCCATTTTTTGTTTGTGAAGGAGAGTAGGCACACACTTCAGTTACTTGGGGGATCTATATGGGTATTTATACAATTACATTACAAGTGTATTTTCATGGATCTATTTCAAAGTGCATACTCTAGAAGCTGGTATGTTATCACTCATTTTTCTATCTATATTCTTTACTAATTGAATTGTTCTATTAGCTATCTTCCTACAATTTTGGATCCTAACAAACTTAACTATTAATTCTACTATTAGGCAATCTGGCATACTCTCAGGGGCGGATCTATACGAGCTCCCCCCTAAGTTTTAGAAAAAAAATTGTATATACCCTATAAATGATGATTATATTTAAGTTAAGCACCCCTAAAAATTTAATCAAGCCCCCTATTCTATTAGGCATTGTTTGGCAGGCTGAATAAAACTGGCAGATAGAACAAGATAAGGCAGAATCAAATATGATAGTGATTCTGTCTGATAAGCTGTTATATTGTCATGTGTTTGGAACGTGCCCGAATATAAGTTTCGGATAATAACTAAATTATTGCTTTTTAACACCCAAAAAATTACAAATTTGAAAAAATAAAAATAATCTGAAGGGAAAAAAGGGATTTGAAAAAATAATAATAATAAAATAAAATTTAGCAGATCTAAAAATGAAAATAAGAGGGAAAAAAAGATTTAGAAAAAAGCAAAACAGATTTGAGAATGAAAAAAAAAAAGATATGAAAAAAGAAAAGAAAAAAAAGAGATTTGAAAAAAAAAATAAAAGGAAAAAAAAAAAAATGGTCCCAAGAAGTTATCTCAAACTTCTAATCTCACATAATACCCTGCCTCTCATGGGTTAGAGTTATTGCACTCTCCATGGGATAATTACCTAGTTCAGGACTATTTTATCATGTCCGATGGCACCACCAAACGCCGGATAAGATTAAGGTTATATGCATCTTATCCTGACCACAAAAAAGGTTTAGGGGTTGTGTTATGGTAATTAAATTAAGGAATTCTCTCTGTCCCCCCCAAAAAAAATAATAATTAAAAAAAAAAAAAAGAGGACGACTTATACTATGCTGTAGGTGGTTTTGTATGGACTTGTACAGAATGCTCGGAACTCTCTAGACTTAAAGAGAATCATTGAATTCTCTAAAGTTTACTTTATTAGGAGGTTCAAAACTTCTAAAATATTATCACGAGTTTCTATTCTATTGGATGATCGCTCCTTATATAAATTATGGTCATTGACCATACTAACTATTATTTATAAGTAGGGTGACCTTCATCAAAATTATTCAAAAAATATAGAGTTTCTCGAGAAAAAAACTATACTTCGAAGAATTATGTAGATTATTAACCGAGTAGTAAAAAGTTTATACTTATGTGCTTTCTCTAGTTCTTGATATCTCTTTTATTGTCAAATTTGAAAAGCCTTCTTAAGTTTTCTAACACGTAAAAGATAATCTCTGGGCCGAATTTTTGGATCCGCCCCTGTATACTCTTAAATGATGTTAATCAGTGGTGCCATTCAATACTCACACTTTATTCAAAAACACATTATATTGCTTTGACTAAGATTAACAAAAACACTTCTATAGAGCACACATGTTAAATATGCCATCAAACACATCCATCTCAAAGTATTGTAATTAACCAATTGTTATTCATCCACTAATCACTCATTCGGTTTTGAGTTTTGAGTTCGGTTGTTTATCACCTTCATTTCTGCAGTTGTAATTATGAAAACTAACACGTGAATCAGATAACCAAACCAAATTAAGTCTTGTGTCCCAATCAATTGGGGTTGGCTGTATGAATCCTTTTTTCTCCATTCTGCACGATCAAGAGCTATATGCTCATTTAAATTATATATATTCATATCTTGTTGCACTACATATTTTCAAGTCAGTCTAGGTCTACCTCTCCCTCTAACTATTCCAGGCACTACGATCTTATCACTCTATCGCACAGGTACATCTACAGGTCTTCCTTGCACATGGCCGAACCATCTAAGTCTATTCTCCCTCAACTTATCCTCAATATGTGCCACTTCTACAGTCTCTCGGATGTACACATTTCTAATTCTATCTTTCCTAGTCTTACCATACATCCATCTCAACATCCTCATCTCCGCTATGCTCACTTTGCTAATGTGTTGTTTCTTAGTTGCCCAACACTCTGTCCCGTAGAGCATAGCTAGCCTAATAGCTGTCCTATAAAATTTTCCTTTCAATTTTGCTGGTATTCTCCGGTCACATAATACTCCAGAAGCACTTCTCCACTTAAGCCAGCCCACTTTAATTCTATGGGTCACGTCATCACCAATCTCTCCGTCTCTACTGATCATTGAACCTAGATAGCAAAAGTGTTCCCTCTTTGGGATCTCCTGATCTTCAATCTTCACTGCTTCGTTGTCTCTACTTCCACTGTTGCTAAAAGTACATTCCATGTATTCTGTTTTCGTCGTACTTATCTTTAGCCCCTTAGTCTCCAGTGCTGCTCTCCAAGCTTCTAGTTTAGTGTTGAGTCCCCTTTTAGTCTCATCAATCAAGACAATATCATCTACGAACAACATACACCATGAGATCTAATCTTAAATGTGTCTAGTCAATTCATCCATAATTAGGACAAACAAATAAGGGCTCAAGGCCGACCCTGGTGCAGGCCTACGATAATTGGGAATTAGATAGTAAAAGATAATAAACCTTTACGTACAAACACATTCAAGGTGACATAATCTAAATTAAATGAAAATAAAAATATCTGAGTTCAACAATTTGATTTAATTCATATCCCGTCTTTTTCCAAATTTTCTCTGAAGTTACGTTATCTTAATCGTTGTTAGAAAATTTGATCAGATGATTGAAAACCTGGCGTTTGGTATAAAAGTGACATTTTTTTTTTGTTGTATATACTTTATACATGGAAAAAGAGGGGAAAAAATAATTATTTAAAGGAAGGGTATATAGGTAGAGGTGTCAATTTGGTCGGGTTGACTTTGCTCGATTCAATGCCTGGCCCGCTAGGCCCTGTTTACCTTCAATCTAGGGCGGACATCCCCAATGATGTCCATGGACCAGCCCGGCCCGGCCCAAAAGCCCGATTCGAAGCCCGATTTTTCTAGTGTTTTGGTTATTTTTTACATTAAAAATGACTAAAAAGGTGAAGTCCGGTCCCAATCCCGAAGCCCAGTCATACCCTAGTAGGCCAAGGCCACTGGTCTGGGGCGGACACCCATCCTCCCCTCCCAAGCCTGATCCGGTGTTAGGTGAAGTCCGGACCAACCCGGCCCAAAAGTCCAGTTGGGCTCACTTTGACCGAGCCTGGCCAGGGCCGAGGGCCGATTGACACCTCTAATATAGGGAGATAAAAACTACTGAGAAAATTGATTTAGACGTTGACGAGAACGGATATCGTGAGCTCCTAACTTATGTCTTCATGTGCTAAATTAAAATATTATACTATCTCGTATCTCCAACTTAAAGTTAGAAGCAAGAAAGACTAGCTTTTGTGAAAAGTCAAAATTGATTTAAAATATAGCTTTAAAATAAATGGATAATGAAGAGGATAATGTAATTACAACTGTTGAAAATAAACTCCAAAGTTGTCATTCCAAACACACCCTAATTACAAACAGTTGAAAACGGATAGGGGTGTGTTTCTACCGGAACGGATCGGAAGACCCTTGTTCGGAAAAAATTCTAAAATGTTCAAAAACTAAATAGGTGTTCTGATTTCCATTCTGATTTTTTCTGAAGGGCAATGCTAGGGGCACTAACAAATTCCACTAACACTTACTAACACACTCTATCTCTCTCCTAGTGGTACTGCGGGGTCCACTGCGGACCCCATAGTGCCACTAGGAGAGAGATAGAGTGTGTTAGTAAGTGTTAGTGGAATTTGTTAGTGCCCCAAATATTACTCTTTTCTGAATTTCATTTTCTTTTCCGATTTTGGAATTTCGAAATTTTTGGAAATTTTCGAAACAAAATTCTTCGGAATTTTTTTTCGGACTTTTCAGAATTAGAATCGAAAATGTTCATAATTTTTAGAATTTTCATATTACAAATACTATTAAAGGGTAAGTCATACTTTTATAGAGAGTCCCCTACTCTCTCATTTCTCTTCTTATTCGATATGGGACAAACAAGTCCACATTCTTCCAAATTTTTGAAAAATATTCGAATTTTTTCAAAAATATTTTCAAAAATTTTGGAAATTTCCGAATTCTCAAAACAATTTTAATTCCGTACTGATTTTTTTTCGAAAATTTTGGAAATTTTGGAATTCTCAAAAACAATTCTGATTCCGTTCTGATTTGATTCCGTTCTGATTTTATTTTCGGAATTTTCGGAATTTGAAATTCAATTTTTGGTGCCAAAATCGGAATTTTCGTTCTAAATGACACCCCTAAAAACGGAGTTCGGTGAGGGCTGAGCACCAAAACTTGAAGAATTACTCTTGGAATGAAAAGACCCAAGTAAATTAACTATGCCATAATTCCAGATATCACTTCACTATGTCTACCACTCAAAGCAAATTGCACAAAAGGGTAAAAGTCAAGATACAAGTCATAAAAAACAGTTTTTACCATATATAGCAAAAGCACACAAGCAGATTAGCAATTATGTACATTTCACCATACCCCTTTCTAGTATCAATGAGATAAGGAAAAATAAAAATGAGAAACAACATAATATGCTAAACATGGAATGTAATGTACAGCATCAGAACAACATTAATGGGATCTCCCGTGCCCGATACTTTGCCCATCATGGAATGTAGATTTACAAATGTACGCAGGAATTGAGCAAGACAAATCAACCTGTGGCATCAAACATTCCTTTAGTACATCTGCTGGCATTGCATTTTGCAGCATTCAATTTCAATGAGAATCAAAATAGGATTAAGATCTGAAGCTGTCCTGTGGAAATACCTATTGAAGTTGTACCTCAAAGAATATGGAGCATGTGGAAGACACGAATTTCATAGCCAGCTGTAAATTTACAAGCTATCTTTTGAATGTACTTATGTGGATGTCAAAGATTGATTAAGCTCCTGTGACAATTGTGCCATTGATTCCACTCGTCAAATCACCAAGAGCTTTTATTAGCGCTTTTGGGTCGAAAATTGTACCCACTTTCGGATCATGCACTGAATCAACAGTGATCTACAAGATTTTAAATCGGGATAATTAGAGTTAAAGGTCACGTTATCATTCAACGAAGTAAATCAAGATATCAAAATGGCAGGAAATTTTATAGCTGCTTTGTTGTCCATTATTTGAACAGAGGTGGCAACGTTAATTATAGAATAAAGGACAGGTAAAAAAATAGTTCATGTCCTAGTGGCACTACAACTATAGAATACAGGGTAGAGTATTTCCAATTTCCGGAGTTTTAGCTCTGATTAGCAAAGGACTAAAGAAACTTTCTACCTATGAATCGGGTATAGAACAATGGGCAATGCTAAATAATGTTTACTGATCACAATAAACGGATTCTTTATGCTTTCTCGATGCCAATTGGAAATAGTTTATCATCCCAAAGAGGCTAAGATCCTAGTTCTCTTGAGGGTTTCCACTTTCTTGAGGCCAGATGAAAATGTGTTCCTTTTGGCTTTGTATGGTTCTTGGATTTAGTGAAGGAAAAGAAAGGAAAACATTGACGAAAACATTTTCCTTTGTTTGGTTAATAAGGAAAGGGACAAGGAAAATAAGAATTCAAAAAGAATTAGTTGAGAAATAAATTAAGCACTTTGAATGTTGTTAGTCATTTCCCTTCCTTTATTCATACCAAACCAAACCAAGCCTTGTGTCCCAATCAATTGGGGTCGGGTATATGAATCATTTTTCTCTATTTTACACGATCAAGTGCTATATGCTCATTTAAATTATATATATTCATCTCTTGTTGCACTACATATTTCCAAGTCAGTCTAGGTCTGCCTCTCCCTCTAACCATTCCAGACACTACGATCTTATTACTCTTTCGCACAGAGGCATATCTACAGTTCTTCGTTGCACATGGCCGAACCATCTAAGTCTATTCTCCCTCAACTTATCCTCAATATGTGTCACTCCTACAGTCTCTCGGATGTACTCATTTCTAATTCTATCTTTCCTAGTCTTACCACACATTCATCTTAGCATCCTCATCTCAGCTACACTTTACTAATGTGTTGTTTCTTAGTTGCGCAACACTCTATCCCGTAGAGCATAGCTGGCCTAATAGTTGTCCTATAAAATTTTCCTTTCAATTTTGCTGGTATTCTCCGGTCACATAATACTCCAGAAGCACTCCTCCACTTAAGCCAGCCCACTTTATTCTATGGGTCATGTCATCACCAATCTCTCCGTCTCTACTGATCATTGAACCTAGATAGCGAAAGTGTTCCCTCTTTGGGATCTCCTGATCTTCGATCTTCACTGCTTCGTTGTCTCTACTTCCACTGTTGCTAAAAGTACATTCCATGTATTCTGTTTTCGTCGTACTTATCTTTAGCCCCTTAGTCTCCAGTGCTTCTCTCGAAGCTTCCAGTTTAGTGTTGAGTCCCCTTTTAATCTCATCAACCAAGACAATATCATCTGCGAAGAACATACACCATGGAACCTCATCTTGAATGTGTCTAGTCAATTCCTCCATAATTAGGGCGAACAAATAAGAGCTCAAGGCTGACCCCTGGTGCAGGCCTACGGTAATTGGGAATTCGCTTGTTTCTTCGGCTGGTGATCTAATTATAGTAACCGCTTTATCATACATATCCTTCACCACGTCAATATAACACTTGGTCACTCCCTTCTTCTTTAGCACCCACCAAATTAAATCTCTAGGCACTCTATCATAAGCTTTCTCTAAATCAATAAAAACCACATGTAGATCTTTTTTCTTCTCTATACTTTTCCATTAGTCTCCTAAGTAAATAAATTGCATTCATGATATGAATCCAAATATGAATACTCGTGTAAATACTAGGGCGTTCCCTTTAAGCGACGCATTGCATCTGCCTTCGGGTGTTTCGAAAAATGTGCGAGGGGCACCGCTTCGACGCCCGGGTGCGGTGTTAAATAAGCAAGGGTTCCCGCGCTCATCTTGGCCACCGTGGGTAAAGAAGCTAGTCCAGAACTATAGGCTTAGGTTAGCAACTTGAAATATAGAAACCTTAATAGGTAAGCTATGGAACTAGTAGACACTATGATTAAAAGGAAGGTTAATGTAGTATGTTTACAAGAAACAAAGTGGGTTGGAGAGAAAGCTAAGGAGGTAGAAATGACCGGGTATAAGATATTCTATACAGGGAAAGATAAGCATAGAAATGGTGTCGGAATCGTGGTTGATAAGAACCTCAAGGATAAAGTTGTGACAGTCACGAGGAAAGGAGACAGAATATTGTTTATCAAACTGGTAGTTGGAGTGGATATAATTAATGTGATTAGTGCATACGCACCCCAAGTAGGATTGGATGATCACACTAAAAGACAATTCTGGATGAGTTGGACGCTTTAATGCAAGAAATACCGGGAGAAGAGAAGATAATTGTAGGTGGAGATTTTAATGGCCATGTAGGCAAAGATAGAACTGGATATGAGAGGGTGCATGGAGGGTATGGTTTTGGAGATCAGAATGAGGCAGGGGTGAGTATTTTAGATTTCGCCGTAGCATATGATCTTGTAGTAGCAAACACCTTTTTCAAAAAGAGGGAAGAACACTTGATAACCTTTAAGAGTGGATCTAATAGAAGCCAAATCGATTTGTTCCTTGTGAGAAAGGTAGACCGCTTAGCATGTAAAGACTGTAAGGTCATCCCAGGAGAGAGTTTAACATCCCAACATAGACTTGCTATTTTAGACATCGATATAAAAGGACAATGTCGTACTAGAAAAGACCCTATAAACCCGCGAACTAGGTGGGGGAACCTTAAAGGCGAGAAACTAGCAATAGTCCAAGAGAGAATGTATACAGAAGCACCTTGGAATTTGGAAGATGAAAGCAATACTATGTTGGATAGAATGGTAGGGTGCATCACGAGAATATCGAAGGAGGTCCTCGGAGAGTCGAAGGGAAGAGGGTTAGCATCTAAAGATATTTGGTGGTGGAATGAAGAGGTACAAGCTGCAGTAAAAACCAAAAAGGATTGCTTTAAGAAGTGGAAAAATGATAGAAGTGAGGAACACTTCAAAAGCTATAAATGTGCAAATAAGGAGGTTAAAAAGACAATTAGAGTTGCTAAAATGGAAGCCTATGACGCCTTCTACACCAAGCTAGACACTAGAGAGGGAGAAAAATGTATTTATGAGCTTGCTCAGTCGAGAGAAAGGAAAACAAGAGACATGAATCAGGTTAAGTGTATAAAAAGCGATGACTCTAGGGCATGGTTCAAGGTCGCGGAATCGGTTGTGGTCGCTGAGACGACTCGGTCACGGCGCCGCGGACTGGTCTCGGGCGATACGCAAAGATACGCTAGATTTAAGGTTCAAAAATTTTAGAAAATTAATGAAAAATCCTAAAATAATTAGAATAACAAATTTGGTCCAATAGATTGTCACAATACACAATATACCAAGTACAATATCACATTTTGTTCAATAAACATGCTACCAATCTAGTGCCACATTTGTATTTCTTATTTCAAATTTAATTATAAACACTAAAAATAAATAATAATGTTATTTGTCATAATGTGATAGTAAATAACAATTATATTAAACAATCACCAGTACAATACTTACATATTTAGTACTCCCTCCGTCCCATTTTTTGAGTCCTATATTCCATTTTGGGATGTCACAAAATTAGTGTCCATTTTCCTAAATTGGTATACAATTTTTACTTACTTTCCAAAACTATCATTCCTTGAAATCTACACCAAGAGAAAATTTAAAAAGTTATGGTAATGATTAGGGGCAATTGTGGAAAGTAGGTGTAGATTCTTTTTGTCCCCTTAATAAGTTGAGTTCCCAAAGGTGGACTCAAAAAATGGGACGGAAGGAGTACCTTATTATAAGTGAAATCACAATTTTATAAGCAATTAAAAAATTAAATAACTACTACTAATGATAAGCATTATTATAGCACATGATATAAAAAATATTATAATATAGGGAGTAATTGGTATATGCCTGTGCATTTTTTTTTGTTGGTCAAAGCCTTTGACTGTATTCAAGTATAATATAAGTATTTAGAAAAAAAGAAAGAAGGTATAAGAAAGTTCAGCAAATTAAGTATAATAGAGTATAATATCTGGACTGTAAGTATAATATAGTAAGTATATTATATACCATTTACAACAAACAAAGTCAAAAAGAAAGAAAACACAAAGACGCATAAAAAAAAAACACAAAGACAGACAAAACCCTAAACAATAGAGAGGGAACCTCCTGGTCGCAGCAGCCTCTTGGTGGAGGACGACAGACACCGAGAGAAATGGAGAGAAGAACCACGAGAGAGAAAGAGAGAGAGAGAGAGAGAGAGAGAGAGAGAGAGAGACGAACAACAGAGAGGGAACCTCCTGGTCGCAGAAGCACAAAAATGGAAGGCACGATGCCAAGGAAGAGAGAAGGAGAAAGTGCAGATCGTTGAGATCGTTGGCTTCAGATCTATGGATATAGCTCAGCAAAGGTACGATTCGAACCATTTACCCTCTTTTTTGAGTCTCAAATCTTTCCTCTCAAGCTTCGTCTCGCCCTCTCGGCAGAGATCTCGTGCGATACGGCACCATCTCGCACGATACGGTCCGATACCTCCACCGATACTTCATCGTTTTTATTAATATTTGTATCGTCTGTATATCTCGGATCGTTGGGCTTCGAAACCGAGTCGACTTGGCCAATACGGCTCGGTATCGGCTGAGACTTTGAACCCTACTCTAGGGTATTAGTGAACGACGAAGAGATTAAGGAAAGGTGGAAGAGCTGTTTTGAGAAGTTGCTGAATGAAAAACATATGGATAACACAATTGAAGAAGAAATTGGAAGTTACGATGAAACTAGAGAATACAGATTATGTCGGAGAATAAGGAAGTTTGAGATGGAATTTGCTTTGAAGAAGATGAAACCCAACAAGGCCTTAGGATCAGATGGGATCCCCATTGAGGTTTGGAAATGCTTGAGAGATGTGGGGGCATCTTGGCTTACAAAAGTTTTTGATAGGATTTTAATGACTAGAAAAATGCCTGATGAGTGGAGGAAGAGCATCTCAGTGCCTATATATAAGAATAAAGGAGATGTACAACAATGCAACAACTATAGAGGTATTAAGTTGATGAGCCATACTATGAAGCTATGGGAGAGAGTGATGGAGCATCGCTTAAGAGGCGCAACATCAGTGTAAAAATAATATTTTAGAAAATTTTATTTTTTTACTGTTATTTAAGCATGAAGGAAAAGCAAGGGAAAACACGAGAAACTAGTTTTTCTTCTTGTTTTCCTTTTACTTATCTTTTCCCTCACGAAATCCATGAACCAAACAGAGCCTCAGGCATTATTTGGTTTGCGGATTTAGAGAAGGAAAGAAAATTGAAAGGAAAACTATTTCCTTATCATTTTTCCTTTGTTTTTTCCTCCATGATTTAAATAGTATTAGAAATTACAAATTTTACAACATAACAGAAACTGAAGAAAAGAGGAAGGGAAATGACTCATAAAACACAAGTTTTTAAAATGGGTCAGCTGGCCACAGCTCCCTGTAAATGTCCTAAATAAGCCAACAATCCAGCCTGTTTTTTTTAATGCCATAGGTTCTCATAGTTTTTCAATCTTTAAAATGACATAACTCTCAAACTACAAGTCGGTTTTCGATAAATTTTATATATCTGTGATCTACAAAACAAAATCTACACAACCATATCCATATTGGCTATAAAAAACTTTTTTACACACAAAAAAAAAAAAAAAAAACACGCTATTTTGCAGCCCCAACACGAATACTGGAAAAAAAAATTTTTGTCAAATCAACACTTCCATTGCGTAGATCTTGAAAAAATAGCTCAAATAAAAAAAAATAATAAAAAATAGTCCAAAACAGCCCCAGGATCGCAAAGTTATGGTCATTTTAACAAATGTCACTGCCTAATGTTACTGTCATTATAATGCTACCAGGTAATGACAGTGACATTTGTTCAAATCAACCAAAAAACGCAAAATTATGGCCAATTTCCATATGTTAAGTGTCTTTACAATACTGTCCAAGTAAAGACAGTAATATATCATCAAATTCCAAAAGAAAAAAAAAATTGAAGATGGTATCATGTCACTATCATTTGCGACAGGGACGTCAGACAGTGACACGAATTTTTTTATTTTTATTTTTTTTCAATTTTCAGTTTGACAGATTTTCCTTCTAGATTACAGATATATAAATTTTATTCACATTGGAGTTGAGGTTTGAAAGTTATAGCATTTTAAAGTTTGAAAAATAAAAAAATTGTCCTTGCATAAAAAAAAAAACAGCTTGTCAGAGACTGCTAATTAATTTTCCCTTTTAAAATTAATTGTTTACCCTATTTTCTTTTCCTAAAAAGAAAAAAGAAAAGAAAAGAAACGCGTTTTCTTTAGGCTTTGTTTGGTTTGTGGATTGAGTGAAGGAAAAGGAAAAGGAAAGGAAAATTGTTTCCATGGTGTTTTCCCCATGCTTAAGTAACATTAGACTAAAAAAATTCCAAAATACAATAGGAATTCAAGAAAAGAGGAAGGAATGTAACCCACAAATTTTAAAACTTTTAATTTATTTTTCACCATACATAGTTTCTTTTCATTCTTATTAACCAAACAAACGGAAGTGTTTTCCTCTGTGTTTTCTTTTCTTTTCCCTCGTCAAATATATGAACCAGACAGCGCCTTAGTATTATCATTTTCTTTTCAATCCCCAAATCCATGACCAAAACAAAGACTTAATATCTAGGGCAACGGGACTCTTCGATGGCCATCTGTTTTTTTGGAAAGGCCAGATTGGGCTCTTGGAATTGGGTGGGGTAGTTGGCCTTTATTATACAAGAGCTCAGAAATTTGTGCATTACAGCAGAAACTTAGCGGAATGGAAGCTAACTGGGTTTAAAGAATGGCAGATGAGGAGAGATAGAGAGCTTAGCAAAAAGGGAAGGACTTATGGGTTCTACCCTTTTGTCAGATAAGTGTTTCCGAGGCAACCAGATGTATCTGAAAATACATATGTATCATCTAGATATTTCTCCTGCAGATATATTTCGGTACCAACAGCAAACATCTTAATTATTTGGGCAACCAAATACCTTAAAAGGAAGGTTAAAATTATTTGAGCAACCAGATGCCTTAAAAGGAAGGTTAAATGCATACATACCACGTTAAAAATTCCTTGGGCCTCCAAGCATTCAACATCAACAGAAATTTGACCATCTTTGGGCACCAAAAGAGTATTTATATATTGACTTGGCTGTGCAGAAAAATAAACCCATAAGTAGTGACAAGTTTCTTTTTTCGTACTTCAAGTTATCAAAGAACATCCTCCATATATTTATAACGCCGTAAATATAAGGTATATATTAAACCCGGAACGGGGCAAAAGAAAAGATTAGGAGACGTGAAGCTTCAATTACTCATTCTTCAACGACGAAATGATTGTGGGATTTCACAAAAGCGCAGAAGAAAAGGGTATATGATAAATCATGATGTGAAAAGTAATCAGTTCACCAATCAAGAAAACCAACTAACAAAATACAGGACTTACCGAATCCCCATATTCATGCTTTTTTCTCCATAAGCAATATGATAAATTTATAACGTCAACCAAAAGAAAATAAAAAACTATCAACCAATTTATTCACTGTTAGCTGAAATTTTGGTGGTTGCTCCACCTATTTAGAGTTAATGAGAAAGAAAAAAAGGGGAGAGGATGGTGGCAATGAAGAGCTTAAAGTACTAGTTTGAGTCTCAAGTGAGAGAAAAACAGAGAAAGATGGGGAAGAGAATGGTGGTGGCCCTAGTGGGTTCTCGTGATAGATGATGTTGAGGAGAAATTAGCATAGAAATTAGATAGATAGACAGATACATTTATGGACATATCATATATATACAGAGAGAGAGAGAGAGAGAGAGAGAGAGAGAGAGAGAGAGAGAGAGAGAGAATGTGGAGGAGGTGGTAGACTTGGTGGTTGTAGGTTAAGTTTGAGAGAGAAAATGGAGAGAGACTGAAAGAAAGAATGGGGATGATGATGAGAGTAAAATTGTTAAAAAAAAAAAAAGGTATTGTAGTTACAGTTTACATAATCAGAACACTTGAACAAAGTCAAAAATACTCACGAGCTTCTTAAGACAGTTTCGAGGATCCCCATAAGTTCGATTCAAAGCATCTGCAATGGCAGTTATGAAGCAAGAAGCAGAGAAGCCACTTGTTTCCCGATCAGGTGTACCATTCAACAGAAGTACCTAGTATTGGAGGGAATTGAATTAATACTAGAACAACAATGTGAAACCGTGCATGTTAACCACCATTTTAGGTTCTAATGAATACTAATTTAAATATACCAACACCATGGAAACTTCAAGAAATTGTACAGAAGAACCAACTAATAAAGAATTGGTTATTTCCATGTTCTTTTTTATCAAGCAAATAGAAAATTTTACTTAGGTTCTGTTTGGTTCATGGATTTTGTGAGGGAAAAGAAAGGAGGAAAATTTTTCTTAGTTTAATTAACAAGGGAAATAGTGAGGAAAATAAGGAAAAGAAAATATGGTGAGAAATTAATTAAAAATATTGAATTTTGTCGATCACTTTCCTCCGTTTTTTCTTAAGCTAGTATTATGCTTCGAAATTTTTAGCTTCTAATGATGTTAAGCGCGGAGCAAAACACACAAGGGAACTCGTTTCCTTTTCTATTCCTTCAATGAATCCGGAACCAACAACCAAAGCCATAACAGTCTCACTAAAATCCCTAAAGAAAAACGTATATATAGTTGATTGCTTGATTGAATATTACCTTGGGACATGACCTTGAAGAGATAATCTCCCCAATGCCTAGTAAAACCTAGATTTGGCAGATATCAATAAGAAACAGAATAGGAAAGTTCCATATGATAAGAAGGTTATTTAAGAAAAAGAATAAGACCACTGACCATTTACCAGCAAGATGTGTCAGTATAAAAATGAGAAATTGTACAAATACATTGTTCAATAAAGTCTAAGGTTAGAAAATACAATCAATTATGCAGTGCAGACTATGTATAGAATTTTAGAAGCTACGTAAACACCTCCCTACAGTGACATTTGCAAGTATTTCTATTATCAAAACTAGCATCACCATGTCAGTAATGTGCAGATAGATAAACATGATAGAGTCAGACAGAGAATCCTTCAAAACGTCAGTGGGGTAATAAAAGAAAATATGAACGTTCAAAAATATCGCGTAGATGACACATAATCTTTTACATGGGAAGAAAAAAGGTATCATTTTGTGTTTTCAGCAGTTTCGTTAACATTAGTCCTTTAATACTAAATGACTGTTCAGCTACTTTAAGAAGGTTTTACAAGAGCAAGTTAAAATTGGCATGTCAAATTCAAGTAAAAATTGACATAATAGAAGAAGAGAATCCAGAGTCATAACTGTTAGGCCATGTTTGGCAGGACGGATAAAGGGTCGGATAGGATATAAGTTATCCTATCCTGTGTTTGATGTGCCATTGGATAGGAGAAAAACTAATCCCAAAGGGCTTTTTATCCGACTCAACTTGGGATAAGTCTATCCCATGGGGGAGGGTGGGTATTAGGTCAGATAACAAAGCTAGGGATAACTCTAGGGATAAAAAATAAAAAAGGAACGCGTTCACTTGTGCTGAGACTCCAAAGAAAAGAATGAAGAACGAGGAAGAAGAGAAGCTCGTCGCCGCCTTCACCATCGCCGTTACCCGCAGTCGCCGTCGCCATCCTTACGCACGGTAAGAATCGCAGATCTGGATGAAACTTTGCTAAGATCTTTTTTTTTTCCTTTCCTTCTTTCCTTTTTTGCATAGATCTGAATCATCTGATAATGCTTTGAACATCCAGGCGAAACACGACCTTAGATCCTTTCATGGTTTTCATGATTCTTGTTGATTGGAGAATGGATTCATGCCATATGGGTCTGAATCTGATGTATATTGAGTTCGAGGGATCTCGTCTTGGAGTATTTCCTCTTTTTTGTGGTGCTCGTCTGCTTCTTTGTTGTTATTTTGATGTGGCAACTTTGTAATTGTTTGCAATTGACTATATTAAATGTTGCAATTTTTATTTTTAATTTTTAATTCCGGTCATATAACATTCTTAGCCAATATATTTCAACTGCATAATGTTTTTTAATCCATATTTGGAATTCATGTGATAAAAATAAGAAATTGGTTTTCAAAAATCTATCCGACAGTACCAAGCACACGATAAGGATATAAACAACTTATCCGACCGTTTTATCCAGCATATTCCAAACACAGGACAACATAACAACTTAACCGACAGGATTACTAATCCAGTCCGACCCTGCCTTATCCTATCCAATCCGAAAGTTTTATCCGGCCAGCCAAACGAGGCCTTAGAGTTCGGTATGCTTTGTTGGGGTCATTCTCTAACAGCTAAAGCTTTTAGCGCAATTGGTGACTTAAAGCCCGGATGGATCAGATCATTTGGGAAAAATATCACTTATTGGGGTTTATAATTAATAACTAAGAAATTTGAGTCATTTTGGCAAAAACTATTTCACAGCTTTTTCAAAAATCGAATTCAGCTGAAAAAATAACTAAAAAAAAGCAGCAAGAAAAGCCTCCTGTTCCCACAGCAATACCAAACAGGCTCTTAACAATATTAAAGAGAAAGCTATAAAATTAAAAACAGCTTGACACTAATGTCATAGTCAATCTATACGTTGGGCCTTGCAATTGCCACTCCTAATGAATGAAATATTTTTTCTCCATTTCATTTCTAACCAGATTTCACGTGAATATCACCTCAAGCTTTCCCATCGAAGATAATAGGAATAATACCATGTTTGGTTGATAATCATACCAGAGATGGGCAGAGAGAAGTAAAGAGGGATCCCATAGCATATATAATGCAGTCCACAGTGCTTAACTGGTCCAGGACAGCTGGATTTATAGTGGGAAAAACCTATTCAGTAGAAAGCAGACTATCACTAACTGCATATAAAGGATCTAAGCACATAATGTATATGCCAACAATCTCATAGACAATGTAGGATCCACAGTATTTTAATTTATTTTTTTCTAATAAATAGTCTAAATACCAACTTCAAGATAGTATAAAATTTGAAAGAAAATATTTAGATATCCTCCATTCCTTGTTGCTGTCAATGAGTTTAAACAAAATACTGGAAAAAGAGAAAAAGAATATGTGCAAAAATAAAGTTTAAAGCTGCTGTAGATCTGGATATGAGGTCAAATCAAAAGACAGCAAAGATAATGAAAAACATCATTAACAAATAATTACCATCATTACTTTACTCAATATTTGTCACAAAACCGAGGAAACAATGCTTTACTTCTACGTTCAAAATATAACATATATGTAACCAACGTAAAAGAAACATTACTCGATAGACTTCAAAATATATAAGAAATCAGTAAGTCGGTATTCCTTGGATTTCAACATATTTTGAAGTGTCAACAATGATAAGACGGTTATATGTATAAAGTCCAACTGGTAACACTAAAGTAACATCCTCTACAAGGCATAGAGGGGGAAATTTTGATCATTCTTTATTGTAGATTCTATGTTCAGTACTTAGTCCTCAATCAATATAATGAGTTTAAAAGATATAGGAACTTTTTGAAACAAGAGCACAATATATGGCATTATATAGCAACAAACTATCGTAATACAAATGATACAACCAAGAATAATGAGATGGACTATTTACCTCATGCAACAAATTTTTGCCCTCACTTGACATGTAGAACACCCGCTTTATTCTTGAAGGAAGTGCTGGAACTGAAGAGCTTCCCTAGCCATAAGAATCCAGAGGCTGATAATTTATAACTTTGAAAAGCAACCCAGAAGATGAATAATTGAATCACAAATATCAAAATGCTCACTGTGGGCACCCAGTGGGTCCCATTTTCCACAAATACATCTTATCTCCAACTTCAACTAATTAGCAAGCTAGGAAGCACAGATACCTCTAAGAAGGTAACGTGTCGCCAGGTGCGGATCTAAAGAGGGACGGGACTTTTGGACAATTCTTGACATACCTTTAAAAATTATAATTAAGTCCCTGTAAAAATTTCAGAAACCCCCCTGTTTTATGACCTTTTGAGTTTTGTGTGAATATTGCAACACTAATTACAATCATTCCATCTTAAACCATGAACCAAGTCATAGATTCAAAATAAAGTGTAGTTTAACCAATATATGATGCAATTGTTATCCAACTCATCCTAAATATTTGGTCCAGTTCATTTTCTTCTCACTTCTTGATTAGCTTAACTTAACCCAAATTAATTTTAAATCATTCAAAACATTACAAAAAAATCTACAGGAAAATATCTATAAATAGACCCAAAAAAATTGCCTCAGTGGAGGTGCTACGTCCTGCCTCTACCCTGTCAAGCCCCCCAACTTTGAATTTCTGTATCCGCCCCTGCGCGTCGCGTGTCGTGTCGTGTATACATGGGCACGACACTCACGGACACTTTTCTTGTGGTGTCGATCAATTTTTTAGGATTTGTCACGTCGATGTGTCTGTGAGGTGTAGTGACGTAGCATTCATCCCACTTCTCTCTCTCTCTCATTCTCTAGCTTGTCACAGCTTTTACCTAGCATGTCATCTTGAGAATCTCAGCCATCTAGCACAAATATCACTCCATATAACGACATTAACCTAGCACTAAAATATCTTAACTCCCTAATCAACTATTTGTATCAAATTTGCTCAGTTAGTTCCCCATATTTTGGAAAATTCTACAAGTCAAACACATACAGACTCCAAGGCTTATCTGGTTTATTGGAGACAGATTTGAATTTGAACCATTAAAAATGATACTTTTTCAAATCCAAAATTGATAATTTAGTAAATTTACATAGCTTTGGTTGGGGTGATGTGGCAGGGGGTGGCCATGGTGATTTGGGGGTGACAGTACTACTTGTTGAACTGGTTCCAAAAATAACATTTCAAGAATATACCACAAACTCTTGATATCAGGATTAAAAACATAATTTTGAAGTATTGGTTAGTGTTTGTTGCAACAATAAAAAAAAAACTCAGACTGACGAATTATTCAAGTTAATGAATATTGAGAGAATGCTAATTTGGGCCATCAAACTTACCACTAAAACAGTTGCCTTCAAATTTTTCTTTTCTTATTTTCGTTGAGTACAGTATATATAAAAAATAAAAATAAAAAATTTAATATATATATAGGGAGAGGCTCTTAAGTGAACTAGGTTGAGTGAACCAGTGAACTGGCTTTTAAGCCTAGAAGAACTTGCAGGTCAGCGGGACGAGCGCGTCAGCGGGGCAGCCCGCGAGTTCTTTTAGGCTTAAAAGCCAGTTCACTCAACCTAGTTCACTTAAGAGCCTCACCCTATCTATGTGTGTGTGTGCGGGGGGGGGGGGGGGGGGGGGGGGGGGCTGATGTGAGTACAGGTATACCTTATTCACCGGTGCCATGGATCCATTAGTGGGATGAGATATTTCGTTCTGACCACGTATAATCGTACCATCCTGAAAATTAATTAGACAAGCTAAAAAAACAAATCCAAATGATATTACAAGAGGATACAATGTTGAATATTCAGAATTAGTAATTATAATATAAGCATCTACCTCGAATGAGATTTCAGTATCATGATTCATGGCAAGATTGGCGTACATGTAAGTTGTAACGAGTATTACAATTTTTCACAACTGATTTGATATTTTACATATTTCTGGTACATGTTTAGAAGGCTTCCTTCTGTACATTGGTGGAAATATACTAGGAACTCTTATGTATTCCTGTGCTAGTACTTCCTAATTACAGCTTAGAGCAGGTTTGGGTAAGCTTTTAAACTAATTATCTTTTGGAATAAGAGATTTTTTCAAGCGCTACAAATTGAAGCTTTTAAAAAAAATTAAAAATAATAATAATAAAACTGTTTTTAGCTGCAAAAAAGGAATATATTTTTTTAAAACTGTGAAAAACTAATCCAAAAGGTCACAGCTTTTTAAACAATCACTTGTAAGCGATCCAGAAAAAGCTATCCCAAATAGGCTGTTAGTAGTGCACTAGTTAAATCTTGACAAGATGATTGTTGAGAAAGTTTCTTTTCTTACTATATCAAACACACTCCTCATTGACACGGTTTCTTTAAGAAATTGTGAATAGATTTTGCTCAATTGTTCATTCCTGTAGTACACGTGATTACTACATACACACAATATGATAAACTACATGCACGCAATATGCAATACAAAAGTAATATTTGATAGCATTACTAGTCACCACATTTAAGGCTCTATTTGGTTAGCCAATTTAGAGATGAAAAGAAAGAAGGTAAGGTAAACTAGTTCCCTTGTGTTTTTCTCAATGCTTAAATAGTATTAAAGTTAAAACACTTCCAGAATATAACTGTTACTTAAGAGAAAAGGGAAGGAAGTGCAAAATTCAGTAATTTTGATTTATTTCTTTCCATATTTTCTTTTCCTTCCCATTATCCTTGAATTCTGATTTTTTTCTTACCATTATTTCTTTCCCTTCCCATATTCCTCACTATTTTCTTTGTTAACCTAACAATGAAAAGTGATTTCGTTCGTGTTTTCCTTTTCTTTACCTCACTAAGTCCGTGTACTTAACTGAGCCAAAGGAAAATACATCCTACCACAAGACAAAGAAGTTCACACCTCCTCAAACCAAAGACATAAACTTATGGTAAACAAAGAATAAGAAAAGACATACTGCCAGTTTTTGAACATTTCAATTTTCAACATACGAACTATCAAACCAAGTTCATACTTAGCATGTACCGGAGAAATTAAACCAGTATTATTTACTATCACGAGGAACAGGACTGCCCCTTCAAAACGTACGCACATCAAAACACGAAGTGACGTTCATACCCACAATTCACATCCCAGAGTAAGCCTGTCATTTGTGGAAATCACTGGGAGGACTAGGCTTTCTGCGGGAATATCTGAAACACGTGAAAACAAAAATATTGCAGCATCTAAAGACTGGAAGAATATGCGAGCTCCTGCAAAGAAGAAATTTCCAATGCTGCAAATGTGATGAGAGTTAGTTAAATAATAATTAAATTCTCTATTCGGTAATGAAAAATGCTTCTATGAAGTAGTATTGGAAATAGTACTAGTCGTATCCGTAGAAGAACTTTGCTGGGTAAGGTGAGAAATCAAGAACAAATAAGGAATCAAAAGCCAAACAAAAATTAAAAAATTAGAAGTGATATAAATAATATCGAAGAGATTGTTTGCAGGAATATGACTTATAAAAGCCGAAGGTAGAATTGTTGCAGTTGGGAAATTAGGCCTCAAAATCCAAGGAAATAAATAAAAGGCACAATAATTTGCAGGCCACTGTTCAAACCAGAGAGTCCTCAAATTGTAATGTAGAAAAATTGAGATTCAGAAAACTGTGTATTGCTGTAGTTTATATTTTGATGCTATTCTTGTACAGCGTGCTTAACATGCTGTACTTTTGTAAATAAGTGTGGTTGGAATGTGGTGAACATCTTGTAATCCCATTAGAACCTTGAGGTAGTATAAATAACTGTAAGGGAGGTTGTTAGAGACAGCTTTGATGGTAACAGAATATTCGGTTGAATACCAAACAGAGCCTCGAGCTCTTATCCATGAATTCCAATTCCAAACCCAATTTTTTCTTGGAATTGCTCTTGCTTTTCTTATGCAATTGAATATGATGTGAATCAAATCCAATGAAATATTTCAAACAGGAACGCCACTCATCCATTGAAGTTCAACTTCAACAACAATCATCATAGCCCCTTGAGAGCAACATAATATCTATAGGGTAAATTACACTTTTCACTCCCCCTGATTCCACTTTAGTCCCAATATTTTCAATTACTCCCCAAGCTCGATAAGTGTTTAAATTTGGTCCAATAGGAAACATGCCATGCAAAGAGGAAACAGTTCGTCACTAAAGACACTACTTGTGACGATATGTTTGTTATGAAACCAAATCTAAACACCTATCAAACTTGGGGGACTAAATTGAGACAATTGAAAATATAGGGACTAAAGTGAAATCGGTCAACATTGGAGAGGTAATTTACCCATATCTATAAGATGCAACAAATTGAGATAAAGCAACCAAAAAGGTGATGAAGTACCTCCCATTGCTGAAACAAAATGACTCATTGGAGCGCCGGAGGATCTGCATAAGAATTGTTTGTTGATTAATAGTCATCAATTAATTTATTTCAAATAACTTAAAATTGGTATAGAATGACATTCAAAAGCGTACGAATTAAAAACCAC
Organism: Hydrangea macrophylla; assembly: GCA_033977485.1. NCBI lineage: Eukaryota > Viridiplantae > Streptophyta > Magnoliopsida > Cornales > Hydrangeaceae > Hydrangea > Hydrangea macrophylla. Next base: position 83,903,905 of record CM066988.1, on the reverse strand, counting down.
AACAGAAGTGAATGGTAAAAGGACTGAAAGGTGTGCTGTGCGTAAGACTCAAATCTAAAAGGGGAGTGCTAACAACCTCCTCACAATCAATAGAATAGTAGCTTACGGTTCAATAAGAACAGATTTTTCAAGTCCTGATGATACAATTGCAATGCAAACCGATGTTATGCACCACTAAAAAGAAAGTTCCCAAATAAGCAAACCAATTGAATATCTAGTAATGCAGTGAGAGCAGCACACCTCATTCTGAAAATAAGCCAAAAAGGCTCGAATAGTTTCTCTGTAAGGCTTTGAGACACCGTTCCATAGATAATGCTCTCCACCCACAATATCATACCTGTTGATTTTTCAACTTAATAACATACCAACACACACACACACGCACAAAAATAAATAAATAGTTATAATAGTAAATTAACATAAAAATAGTGATTGACAAGATGATACAGAGAGAGAAAAGAGAGAACTTATAAACTGCTAAAGTAGTTGTGTTTTCACCTAGGAGGCACCGGTGTGGGTGCATTCCAAAAAACAATGGGGATCAGGAGATGCCGTGGGGATATGTGTATATAATTACATATACTTATATATGAGTCCGGCTCCAGTGCGCACTGGGTTTTTAAGCCTAAAAAAACCGCAGGTCAACGGGGCACGGGTCACTAGGGCACCCTGCGGTTTTTTTAGGCTAAACCCAGTGCATTCACCCAGTGCGCACTGGAGCCTGACTCCACATATATACGGATATATATATATATTCTACCACTAAGCATCCCTATAAAGCACAAGTTGACATAGGAATTAACAAATAACAAGTATTAACAAGTAACAACTAATAACATTATCAATTAGGTTTGACAAGTATCACATTCCACATATTAGTTAAACCTAATTAACAAGTATTATTCAATAAATAAATAAAAAGATTTAACAAACATTAAACTCCTGGATTGTGTAAACCCTACATATTTCACTTCATGTTTTCTCTTATTAATCTGCTAACCCCGCAGAGTTTTTTAAATTGTGTTGAGACCCCCGTGTTTTCCAAAGAAAGTCAAAAAAAAAAAAAAAAAAAAAAAAAAAAAAAAAGAGGGGAAAAACCCCGGAAGTGTCCCAGCTGCACTCATTACGCACCCAAACGAATCCTTGTCGCACTCAGTTTCCCGAACGAATCCCAAAAGAGTGCAAACGCACCCACACTTGGTGCGGATTCGTTGACCTTTTCAAAGAGTTTGTGCTTCCTAGGTTTTCATATTTTGGAGTTTTTGGTGTGTGTGTATGATAGTTTGTCCATGAAGTTGACCAGCTACATAAGCCCTCGTCATGCTCAAGAAAGAGGTAAATCGAAATTTAGAGAGTTACAGAAGAAAGGTTGAGACAAAGAAAAAGAGAAATAGCTCACTTCTCAAATGAGACAATGCAAAATACCATCTCGCAATTGAGACATGCAGTTGCAAACTCTATGACAGAATCCAGTTCTGCATATTCTTTTGTGTGTATCCCGTAGGTATCCGAAACCTAGATGTCATTTCATAAAAATACATGGGTTTAAACAATTGATTCCCATTTCTTAGTTCAGGCAGAATGCTTGCAGATGGAATCCATTTAAGAAACACAAAAGAGAGAGAGAGAGAGAGAGAGAGAGAGAGAGAGAGAGAGAGAGAGAGGCGCCTGATAATCGGAATGAAAGCTTCAAAAGTGATAGATGCAACCCTTTTTTCCCTGTTTCGAGTTAAAAGAACCTTCCTTTTCTAACTTCCTTTCATTTTCTTATCATCTTTGGGGTTGGAAATTCATGTCAATAATTCGAGTCATAAAACTTAAGATAAATTTATCTTTAATTGCAACTCTCAAGCCCAAGAAGTTCGTATACGGTCAATGTAGCCTCAAATCTTACTCTCAAGAAGATAGCCCACCCCAAACATAATTGAAAAAATAATAATAATAATAAAGCACCCAGAAAAGTACCTTCACCTAAGTGTGTATTATGTCTGTTTGAAGTTTAATATACATTGTTGGACCCATTCCCTAATAGCTTTAAGCTTTTGGAGCAACTGCTAACTTAAAATGGAATCATAGCCTTGTTTGTGAGAGGTTTTGGGTTCGAATCTTCGTACCCGTCCTGGTTTGTAGTTTGTTGTTTCTCTCCATTATGATAGCGTTTCATTTGTTGCCTCTCCACGTGCGAGACGGGCCACACGTGAGGGGCGGTGTTGATATGTATTGTTGGGTGCTCTAACAGCTTAAGCTTTTGGAGCAAATGGTGACTTAAGAAGATCAATAAGAACATAAAGAGATTAATTTATACCACTTTAAGTTCAAAAAATTTTATGCTTCTCTTTTTTATAGCACTTTATTTCATGCTGAATTAAGGAATTCAGTTTCTTGTTGTAGACACAAAGTAACTTTGACGAAGGTTTATGTTTATGTGCCGGTGTTCTAAGACATTCTATCCAATATTTTCTTTTAGATGGGACACTATTCTGTATCATCACTTAAGATTTCGAAAATGACTAAACAAGCATTGCTAGTGTACTCTATATTTAAAATAAAAAAAGGGTTAAATACACTTACAACCCCTATGGTTTGATCGATTTGCACTTGGCCCCTGTGCTTTAAATTTTGGCACTAATACCCCTTGTATTTTGGACTAAAGTGCAACCGTGACTTTTTTTCATCCAAATTAACGGTTTTAAACTTGGGAGCCCTAATTTGAAGGGTAAAATGACTATTTTGCCCTAGAAGTAATATTAAAAGGAAAATACGTCATAAATCGTTTTCTTTAGGTTAAGCACGTGATCTATACCAAGAAAACCAAAGATTCTTTCTCACCCAATTCGAAACCATATGTTTCTTTCAAAACAAATTGAAGCAAACAAATTATATTCTTAACATTGTTATGAAGACTTGGGGGCAATTTGGTCATTTAGCTTGCTCCATTAACAAATTTAAACAGTTGCACTTTAGTCTAAACCACAGGGGGTATTACTGGCAAAATTTAAAGCACAGGGGAGTTAAGTGCAAATCGGCCAAACCACAAGGAGTGTAAGTGTATTTAACCCTTAAAAAATAACAATAAAATAAAAAATAAAAAAAATTACTCAATATTTGTCCAGTTCTAGATCCAGAAGATAGCATAGCTAAATGCACCAAGTAGTCATAAAGCACTATAAAAAAGAAAAACATTATTTGTTAGCAAGATTCGTATACTACCATTCTGATTTAGCTTCTTGCGCACCAAGAGGTAAGCGATGACCAAGCAATCTTCGTACTGCAACAGCCTCAGAAGTACTCTCGTCAGACAATCTCAAACATCTTGAGCGTATGTCTCCAACAGCTGGACCACCTGAAACAAGCCAAAGAATTATCTTCCAGTAACTTGATAACTCTTATCCACGAACACAGAGATTATAAAGGGAAGAACTGAGGGGATGTTTCGGAATGCAAAGAACCGGCTTTGTGGTTCACAAGTGAACCGGTTCTTTGTGTTCAAGTGCTTGATGAACAATCTTTTCTGGAACAGGAGTCCGTCAGCAGTCTATTCTCTCTCTTCAAACTAGTTCTTTGTCCAACAACCTTGGTTCTCATAAAAACCAGATCGAAATGAGACTTGAACTGCACCAAATCCTATTTTAAGCATTTCCAAACATCCCTCAATGTCTCAATGTCCCAGCAAAAATTGGTTAAATCTGAGTCACACTAGATAAATCTTGTAACAGAGTATTCATATAAAGAATCTGTATTTCGTTATCAAACAAATGTATAAGCATATTATATGTTTTGAGTGCATCACTCCACTAGGGAAAAAGAAAATGAAAACAAAAAGGCAAAAACAAGAACACCGGGGTTCACCCCAAAAATAGGCCAGCGTCCACCGCGCTGCTGATATTGTCACTATGCTAAAAAGGCAGAAAGAAAAGATTACAAAACAAAATGATAGCGCCCTTAGACATCATAGAATTAGGACTACAAGCTACAAATGCAAACTCACCAAATATCCATTCGACAGTGCTGCTAAGTGTACGGTATTATCAGGCTCCACACAACCTATCCCACCCATACTATTAACAGCAAGCTAACAGAAGAATCAACAATTTATCAAACTAATGGGTACCAAGAGCACATTTGTATTACATGACGTCATGAGTCATGACCCTTAACATAATAATAATCACACAATTCCAACTGCTCGATCTAACACTAGCATTTCCAAAATTCCTATCCTTTTTACCATTAACAATGTTCGATTTTATTGATGAGAGCCAAGACTTGAGAATCAAGAAGAGTGAATATAGAAAAGACAAGGCCATGTGCTCTAGAAACTTACCAAGCACTCGAACAATCTCCGCGGTACTTCCACCATCATCAGAGACAGGAAGAACATGTGCAACACAAGTTGTTAACTTTTTAAGCTCTTCAACAACACCATTGAAGGCAGTTCCACCTGCAGGATTACAAACTACTAGATAAATCTGAAAGCAACCCAGTTTCTGCACACAGTTGTGTTTGTTGGCAGAGAAAATTGGGGAAAGAGAACATGGAATGAAATTTTTTTTTTATTTATTTGGTATGATGAAAGTAGTATTAGCCCAGCCAAAAACACTCCTATTAGTCCTAACTAATCAGAATTCTTTTTTCTTTCCCTTTATTTTTTGGGTCCTTTTCTGGGTTCTTCAAAACAAGGAAAGCCCATCTCCCATCATTTCTTTTGTTTCTTTTCTTAAACTTTTCCTACATATTCTCGGAAACCAAACAAGAAATATGTGTGTGTGTGTGTGTGTGTGTGTGTGTGTGAGAGAGAGAGAGAGAGAGAGAGAGAGAGAGAGGATGCAGACCTGAGAAGACGAGTAAGGAGGGGTGATTGGGGAAAGGGCTAGGGTTTGTTGAGGAGCAGTAACAGTAGAGGGGAAGAGTGGAGTGAGGAGGGGCGGCCATGGAGAGAGAAGAAGAGAGAGAAGGAGAATTGTAATTCAAGAAGAATGGAATTGGAAGTGGGAAGCTTCTTCGCAAGGACTTGGAAAGCGGGGGACCCAAACAACTGTCCGCCATATTCCCCCGCGAATTCAATCAAATGGATTAAACCCACCCCCCATCATAAAAGGGAATTGTTATTTGCAGGCACAGAGATAATTTGACTCCATGAAATGCGTTGATTACACAGTAATTAATTACACTAGTTAATGCCTGGTATATTAACAGGCTGGTGATAAATGCACCTTCATTTTTTAATTAGGGCACTTAAATTTAAGTTAAAAAATCAGTCTTTTACCTTTTACTTTAATTAGTAAGGGCACCTCACTTAATTTATTATATATTATAGGCTTAACTATATTTTACACCCTCTTAGTTTGCCTTTTATGTCAATTTGGTCCCTGTATGTCATTCTAGTTCCTGTAATTTTATAACTGTGTCATTTTAGTCCCTCAAAACACTTTTTGTTACAAATTTTTTACTTTTAGTGACAAAATTTTTGTGACAAATTTTTTACTTTCAGTGACGCTAAAAGTGAAATTACGTTTGCGTGTGTGTGTGACATGGGTTGTATTTATTCCAAATTTATATTTGTCGCAATTTAGCTGTCACATCGTTTTTCCTGTATAATCTAATAGTCTTATGATAGCCATATATCAATTGACGAAGCCATAGAAACTAAAAGTTCAGCTGTTATAAAACTCTATAATTGAGGGACTAAAATAACACACTTATGAAACTACATGGACTAGAATGACATACAGGGACCAAATTGACATAAAGGGCAAACTAAGAGGGTGTAAAATATAATTAAGCCTAAAATATATAGTAAAATAAGTGAGGTGCCCTTACTGATTAAAGTAAAAGGTAAAAAACTAATTTTTTTAACTTAAATTTAGGTGCCCTAATTAAAAAATGAAGGTGCCTTTATCGCCAGCCTATTAATAGTACCATAAAGTACATTAATTCAATTTTTAAAATGCGAATATAATTTATTGGGTGTGGCTCATATCGATTGGCTGAACTAGTCAGGTGTGGGGAAAGAGCCGCCTCGCAGTATGATTTGGGTATATTGGAAATTTTACCATGTAACTGGGTAGGATATTAATAAGATGTAACCTTAATTCGTTTTGAGATAGTGGAAATTTATGACTCTCCGAGTGTGGACGCTGGAACAACGTCAAACCACGTTGTACGCAAACAAATTTCGAATCTACAAAATATGCAAGCACAAATATTTCAATTTTATTAATCAAAGATAATGAGTACAATCTCTGTGAATCTTTTACAAAAATAAAAAAATAAAAAAAAATAATCTTCTTATTCGATCTCCTTTGATGCTTCCGCTTCGAGGGCTGAGACACTTGATTTTGAACAAAACCTGATGATCTTGTGAATTTGATGAGCACCAAATGCTGAAGAAGAATCCGTCACAAATTTCTTATATAACGAATAGTTCTTGAGATTGGTGAATACTTTCATGAAGAACGACATGAGTTTGATGTACTTGTTATTCTTCAATTGAGTATTAGAACTTGATTTTGGTGAGTTTGGAATTCGAGAGAGCTTGAGCTTGGGAGAAAACTTGGGCAGAGTGTTACCTTGTAAATTTTCAATCTTCCTTTTGTCTTCCAATGAGCCTCTAGTTATAGGCTACATGAAGGGCTTGATTGCGATTTCAAAGATTTGGCATATTTGACTCATTAAATGCAATAGACTTTTTAGAAGATAACTTTGCCTTTTAAATGTAAAATAATCTGCATTTTACTCTGCAAAACCATATGTGTGATAACAGTATTTTCAGGTAGTTATTACTATATTCACATCACTTATGGGACCCACGTGTGACAAAATACTCGTCCACGTGATTAAGCTAATTGCACATTCAATTATTTAATTAAAATTATTGGTGTTAATTAATACTTAATTGGAGATGAGTTTTGACACATGGATTGACATTGGGTGTCCGGTTGGGAACATGGAGTTGGTAAGTATTGTCGGTTTCGATGAGTAAAATTGTGATTGATGTTCCATTTGAGATGAGACAAGTGCGTGAAAATACCCTTATGTGATAAAAGGTTTTATTAAGGCATCTGTGAATTACAATTTAATTGTTTTGATTATTTGTTGCTAGATGTGATCATTTTTGTGGTCAATTCGAGTACCCTTGTGAATGCGAATTGGACACGCTACTTAATTGGTAGGATAATTAGAAATCTCAAAGAATTATTTGAGACACAAACGTGATATAGACAACACTCATTAAAATTGGGGGCGATCGTGAAAGCCACGTATGCCACCTAACCAGCACGTGACACGTGACGAGATGGACGATGACACATGATTTTATGCATGCAAGGTTATCTCAAAATAAATAAAATAAAATAAAATAAAAAAGAAAAGAAAAGAAGATAAAGCTTCCAGAAATGTGATGAGAAAGTGGCAGTTGTGTATATATACCCATTACATGTATCTTAGGAAAAGGATGGAAAAGGAAGTAAAAAAGAGGAAAGGGAGATAAAGGAAAGGAAAGAAATATAGGGGAGAGACAACTCATGTATCTTAGGGAGCTAGTCTGGCTAAGGATCATGAGGAAATCCTATTTTATTTATCAACAATGTTAGGAGCACTAACAAATCTCACTAACACTCACACCCACACTCTATCTCTCTCCTAGCGGCACTGTGGGCATTGTGGGGCTCCCACGGTGCCACTAGGAATGAGATAGAGTGTGGGTGTGAGTGTTAGTGAGATTTGTTAGTGTCCCAAATATTACTCATTATTTATATAGGGTCGGGCCGTGACAAAATAGTATCAGAACCTGTCCCTAGCCAGAGGTGTGGAACTGAGTATAGGGTGTGACAAATGAAGTTGGTAATTGTAACACTCGCTCCCGCGGGCAAAATTTAATTACACTTAGCATACATCATTAGCATTAAATTAATGATATGATTATATGTGTTAAGTGGGTATTAACTCACTAAGATGATTAAGGGTGTCCAGTTTGAAACTCAGAGACAGACCAATATAGCAGTCCCAATTTGGGACAGTTATGGTAAGTCCCCGTGTGATGGAACAAGCATGTGGGGAAATTCTTATGTGCTTACATGTTTATTAAGGCATATGTGAATTTAATATTATGTTGTGTAAAAATAGCATATTAATTGTTAGAGACCACTTATGTGGTCCATTAGGGATACCTTTGCGAGGACGAATTGGACACGTTGCATAATTAGTAGGTTAATTAGCAACTTCATAAAATTATGTGGGACCACTTATGGGACCCATACGAGATAAGTGATCCCACACGAGACATAGACAAACAACCATTAAAGTTTTGGATAATTTTAATAAGTTTCATTAACTAATAGGGGTATAATTGCAAAGCTGATAAAATGTGGGGAGGCAAACTTAGAAACTTAAACATGTGGATGGCTTGGAGTGAGACAAATGTCTCATGACTTATCGTTGAGTCATATTCCTCATTAGATTAAGTTAGGCAAATACAAAGAGAAAAGCGAGAGATTTCGACGACAATGACGGCAACGCTTTCGACGCCGGTTGATGTGCGGTTTGATGATCATTTTTAAAACAGGCTACATATTTGAACTCCTGGAAATTAGTCTGATGCAATGGTATAAATCTTATTGCATTTTGAGATAGTTTTTCTTCGCCCCAATTTGGGAGCTTAGCTCATAACTTGTAATTTGTATATAGGAATTGTACCTGGGAATTACTAGGCTCATAATTCTGCTATTAGGAGCGAAATCCTTGAGGAGAGTGACAATAATTATTGAATTTGGATAATTGAGTGTTTGAGATAATCTTTGTGATGATAAGCATGTCTAATTGAATAATTTAGCATGTTTAGTTCTTATTGGGCAAACTCTTATGGTTAATAAGACCCACATATATAGCAATAGCATGATGTAATGAATTGTATGTGAGTATGTTAAGTTGTATACTTAGGTCAAAGGGGAACTTGTATTTGCCATCGAATTGATGAGACCAGGTGCCAAAATTGGCCATGAGTTTGCATGCCTGAAAGGAAGAGGTGTGGATCTCGGTTAGTCGCTAGTCGCGCGGATTAATGGAGTAGTCGCGGGCTAACGCGAAAGGGTGGCCGGTACTTGCGTTCCCAGAAACCATAGTTATGTACGTAAAAGATGAGATTGAGCATGTCTATTATTCATGTTTATAATTATTGGTATTCACCAGCATATAGACGATATATTGTAGTGGTTATTAAATAACCATTGTAGGTGATAAAAGGCAAGTCGGAGAAAGAATGAAGAAATGAAATTAGTAAAGATTTGGCGAGGAACGTGGGTTTTGGGGAAAGGTTGTACATGTGTAGTTAACTTCATACTTTTGGGTTAGAGCTCATACTATGGAGGTTCTAGTTTGGTTTGGTGTAAACTTGATGTTGGTCAGTTTAAACTTATGCTATTTGTAATACGCATCAATACCATGTAGTTAACTAGTAGTTTGTGAATTGGATTATATAATTTAATGTAATGGTTGAATAACAAGCTTAGTGATTGTATCATGAGTTTGCAACATACTGATTTGTTTAGGAATGTTGCAACTTTATTGGGTTGGTTACTTATCAAGTGTTGTGTAGTTAATGTGAGAATTGCTTGTCTTAAACAGGGGAATTTATGCAGAATAATGGGTTTTGCGGCACCAATCCAGTCAACTGAGGTCCATGTTCAGTCGACCGGAATGTGTTTCAGAAAGGGACATTCTGTTTTGACATCGTCCAGTTGACCGAACTCAAGGTTCAGTCGACCAGCCCCTTCAAAGTTCAATCGACCAGACCTGAGGATATTCATAATTATGCTCTCTGCAATTCGTGTGTCCAGTTGACCGGGTCCTCGATCAATCGACTGGATACCCTGTTTTAAAAAGAAATATTTAAAAAGTGTTTTAAATGGGAAGAATCTTTTCTATAACTATGATTTTAATGTTAATAGTAGATCTTTAGGAGTTTAATGGGAGCCCTGGTGGCGTGCCACGTGTCCTAGAATAGTATGTGCGATTCCGGGGTGTGATAGTTTTAATAATGGATACGGTACTCAGTCACATCGCCTGGGGGAGCCAGTGAAGGTATTTATTTAGTACTTGATTTGTTTTATTTTTTAAAATAATAATAATAATTGTTTAAAATATTTGAAGTTGTTCACCAAATAATTTACATATTAAATTCGGGTACGAAATTCATTTAAGCAGGGTAAACTGTGACAACCCTGATTTTGGAAAGTTACCCAAGCACACCCTTATACTCCTTAATTATGTATATATATATATATTTGGCAAAGTATAAAAGAAAGAGAAATAAAAGAAACTGAAAATATGAAGAGTTTGGGAATTGCTCAATATCATTTTTAAGGTACAGGGTTGTGTATCATATGCTCTTAAATCTCCGAAGTATTCTCATTGTCATCCTTATTTGTACTCTATTCGTTTTTATGTTGTCTTTGTATTGCAATCCATGTCTTTTGTTGTAAATATTATTCAGATATTATTTTGGCTAAATGCCATGGAACTGATGGTTACATGAGTAAGGAGCACCTATCAATAACCAATAGCTTTGACAGGGGACCGATGGAACTTGCTAATGTTAGGGATATATACTAAAAACCTTGTTTTGTGTAGTTGATTTATTATTCATTTAATAAAATTAGTTAATCCATTTTTATGAGAATCTATGTGGGCAATGCTTGTATTATATTATTTATTTAATATATGCATGTGTGTCTTTCATTCTACATAGTAGGTGGTTTGGTGTGTAGAGTTCGGCTTACACACGGAAGATCAGACCATCAGATCTTGTAGAATGTAAGATTTTGGTGTATAATCTTAGATGGGATTGGACACACCATCGGTAGGACTACAGCATGGCGTTGTAGTAGGTTTGTCTTGACTGCGGATAACGGTATAGTTTCAACTCACCATGCTGATACACTTTGTGTATTAAACAGGATTGACTTGGGGTAATTATCTTTATATTGACTTATAAGATAATTAATACCTCATGACTATTATGAGTGCCTATGCTCTAAATCCTAAGTTAATTTATAGACACGTACATTTGATATTTACACTTTAATCCCTAAAAGGGTGAGATCCTTAAATGGGTCAATATCTCATTGGATTGGGTGACAATATTAATTGTGTGGTGGATATTAATTAATGATGGAATCCATGTCTCAATTTTGGGATTGATGATATCCCCTTGAGAAAGCTTATAAGTTTTGATTATATCAAACCATGTAGGTGGATTTTATATCTGACATATCAGATAAGTTAAGCAGAGGATCTCAAGGAATTTTAAGAGATTAATTAAATATGATTATCAGTAATTATATTTAATTAATGGATATCTATAATCTTAACATGGGGAGATAATAAGCATTTAATAACATGGAGCTCGAAATATATTTTTCAGATAAGGGTAGGAGTGCAATTATAATTCTTTAGTGGTATGAATTATAATTTATGGAAATAGGAATCTGATTTAGTTTCGAATTAGGGTTTCCTATGTAACAACATGCATTTCATTCAATTTTAATTTTGGCATGTCCATATTTAAATTGTATTTGCATTTCCACATTTAAAATTCTATTGGTATTGACAGCTTTTATTTTGAATTCAGTTATCACATTTGGAATCTTATTACTTGTCTAATTCATATTTAAATTTCTTTTGGGGTCAAACTGCAATTTCTAAAAATTTAGTAATACCTGTGTGGATTTCAAAATCGGTAATTCAAGACGATGAAAATAATTTCTCTTGACTCAAATTGTATTTTTATAAAATCGGAAGATCATTTCCTACGTTAAAATGAATTTTTTGTATTTTTGTGGGGATCACTGCATCACAAAAAATACCAGTTGATACTCAAAACTGTCCATACTGTACTAAACTTCCACAGATTTTGGAAGTGATGTAAAGTTAGATTTAACATACACTTTATTGTCATTTATGGAAACTAATCATTAGTTAGTCCTTGTTTGGCAATGCTTAAGGGGTGTGTGTTATAGTGTGACTACAAACTAGTTTCCCAAACATACCCAATTTGACCCCTATGCACCTACTTGGCCCTTGGTGAATTGGTAAGTTAATACATCTGTGTATATACGTATATAGATAATTAGTTAATTTAAATCAATTTGTAGAGTAAAACTCATTGAACTTGGGCACCAAGTTGTAGATTTTAAAATTTCTATATGCATACACTCCCACTCTCACTTTCTGCATATCTCCTAAACCAAAACAAAGAGAGAGTTCAGAGAATTTCAGAAAACACCTTAGAAGGAAAGAGTACAATCACCATAGCTTGAAGCTCTATTGGGTTTGCCTAATCTTAGTTCTTTCTTAACAATCTCTCTGCTTTTAATCATAGTGAGTATTCTAAGCTCACTCCAAATGTAATTCATGTTTAATTTCTGTGTATACACATGTAATTGTAACGTTACCATGATCAATTTTCCTCAAGAACTCCATAGCTCAAAAGCTTGAATTTTCTAAAGTTAATCAAAATTCGTTTTTAGAATGGAATATGAAAGATTATAGTATGGAGAGTATATGGTTTCAATATTAGGGCTTAATTCGTTCGTATGACAACGTATGATGAAAATGAAGTTTCTGTCAACTCTCGATTTTTCGTAAAATCCGAGAGTTACGGATCGAATCACGTAAATTAATCGTAGATTCTTAATCCTCACTGAAAAACGAAGAGATTCATGTATAACAAGCCTTTATTTCGTTCAGTTCTTAAAATGGGTATGTAAAACTGAAACAGGGGAAAACCAGCGAGGAAGACGAAGCCTCTGCTTCATCTCGCGCGAGCAGACTGCGCGAGCGATCCGCGCGCGTGATCCTTGCATCCCCAGGCAGACAGAAGAATTTATATAAGAAAAAGGAAAAATGGGTAGGTCGTGCGAGCGGCCTGCTCGCGCGACTTCTGGCAGTTTCTAGTTCTTGCTTGTTTTGTGTTAAGGAACTGTTTGGGTGGTATTTTATGAACTGTTAAAGCTCTGTTTGGGAATTTATTAAATCAGAATCTTAATTTGTTATGTTTGAACGATTAAAACGTTGTATTGCGACTTATCAATCCCCGTACGTACGTTGTTCCTTTAATTCATTAAATTCCTTTATGTTTAAGGTTCATGACATACATGTGGAGTCAGTTGTACATGCATATGGGTGTGAGTCAGTGTGGAAAAGAGTAATGACCAGTGTGGAAAAGAGTATGAGATTGAGATTGAGATTGTGTTGTGGACACTCCCTGGTTTTTGTGTACCAAAGTGTGACGTGTTAAAATTGCGGTGAGAGTATCTTTGAAATGCGACGGTGGCAAAATTGGACACTCTCTGACGCCCATGGTAGCGTTAAAGTGTGTGACGTCGAACTTGGACATTCCCTGGCACCCATGGTAGTGCTAAAGTGTTGCCTACGGACACTCCTTGATACCCGAGTCTGGATACTGCGTGAGGGTTCCTCCGGTATTTGCATGGCAGATTAGGTATTCAAAATGTGAGGCATTGGACACTCCCTGGTACCCCGGACCAAAGTGTGAGGCAAACTGGACATTCCCTGGCACCCTTGTGCTAAAGTGTAGCTATCGGAGTATTTCAAAGATACTGGTATGAGATAGTGGGTTGTTGTGTTTGTCGAGAGAAAAGAGTCGGTAAGATGAGTGTGGTGCATTGTTTCATACACGGTCATATGTTTTTAATGAATGAACGACTTTTAAATATATTCCGTGTTTTTTTTATAATTGAATTCTTTCCATAATTAAACCATTGATTCTACAAAACTTACAAAAGAGAAAATTTGTAAATGGGTATGCTTTACTTTCAAAGTTATGTTTTTAATACTCACTAGCTTCTTGAAGCTGACGACGTCGATGCGTCCTGGACATTCGTGTTCAGGCTTTTCAGGTTATGATCAAGCTGAATAGTACGATTATGCTAATTGAGAACGACTGCTTTGAAGAGAAACTGTTATCAATTTTATATGCTTTAAGTTATGAACCGTTTTGTAATAAGGATGACTGTAATAGACACTAAGTTATTGTTTTGATTTAAGGCGGTTTGTGCCTTTAGAGACCCCGTGCTGTAATATGTAATAAGTTAGAAAAATATTTGTAAGCTTTGATTGCTCTACTCTGATTATTGTTTATTGTTGCTCGACGTTTGGGACGGAATCGATCCTTCAAACTGTCGCGACCTACGGGTCCATAAAGGAAATTAAATGCTTTCCTTATTTATGCTACGTCGCGGCGTGACATCCTAATTCCATAAGGAAGCCTATTCCTTATTGACTTCTTATAGTCCCTATGGTAGCATATATATATATATATATATATATATGTGCTGTTTTGGCTCTATTCTCAGTTTGCGTTTTGTAACAACCTGCATTTCCATTTATATTTAAATTGCATTCCCATATTTAATTTGTATTGACTGCTTCATTTAATTACATTTCTCACGTTCTAAATTTTATTCCTTAATTATTTCAAGTTAAGATTTTTGTTGGGGTCAAACTGCGATTTTACAAATTTAGTAATACCTGTATTGAATTTCAAATCTGCATTTCAAAACGGTGGAGTCATTTTCTTTTAACCCAAACTATATGTTTATAGAATCAGAAAATCATTTCTTTCAATAAAATCAATTTTTTGTATTTTTGTGGTGATCACCGCGCCCCGAAAATACCAGTTTATGTTTAAAACTGTCTGCGCCACATTAAACTTCCACATATTTTGGAAGTGATGTAAAGATAAATTTGACATACACTTTATTTCCATTTATGGAAACTAATCATTTGATAAAGCCTTGTTTGGTTGTGCTCCTATGTTGTGTATTAGTTTATGCCCTAAGCTTAATTTCCCAAACACTTTCTTGTTGGCCCCTATAAACCTACACTTGACCCTTAATATATCTGGAGAGTCCTTTAAACTTGTATATATGAAGATTTATATACATATACGGATACATGGTCATTAATAAATTGGAAAACAAAATTGAATTTGTTGAGTATCAAACAATGGACTTGGAGCCCAAGTTCCTGAGTTTGATCTCTATATATATGCAACGTTTATACATTCTTCACTACTCTTTGAACACTGAAAGAAAAGGGAGAGCTGCAGAGAGTTTAGTTACATAACTCTGCAGAAAGAAAGCTCTACAAACCCCATAGCCAAAGCTTGGGTTTGGATTATTATTTTGCTATTTCTTTCTCAACATCCTTGCAATCATCTATAGCTGTGAGTATTACCAACTCACTACAAATGTATCCCATGCTTATATTACTAATTGCATTATTAAAATTTTAGTTAACCATTGTTAATTTCAGATTTTAAGCTTGAAGCTCAAGAACATGGATTTTTCAAACTTAGTCTAAATGAGTTTTTAGAGATGACTTAGGATGATTATGGTCCCTAGAAGCTACTGTTAAGATTTTGGAAGCTAATTCATGTATATGGAAAAGTATATAAGAAATCAAGTTTTGGCAACTTTTAGTTTTTCGTAAAATTCAAGAGCTATGGTTTGATTCGTGTTTAATTGATTACATATTCGTAATCCTTGTAGAAAAATGGAGAGATCCATATATTACATGCCCTATATACTTTCAATTTCAAAAATGGGTCAAAAGACCCCTGAAAATCTGAAACAGGGCAATCTGATAAGGAAGACGAAGCCTCAACTTCATCTCGCGCCACGATCGCACGAGCGGACCGCGCGAGCGACACGCGCGCGCGAGGTTTGCGTTTCCAGGCAGACAGAAAAGATTTTATAAATAAAATGAAAAAGAGGCAGATCGCGCGAGCGGCCCGCGCGCGCGACCTGCCATATTCTGGTTTTTGGTTATTTTCTGTTAAGGGACTGTTTGGAATGAATTTTACAGACTGTTAAGGTTCTATTTGGGAAATTTACTAAAGCAGAATCCTATTTGGTTATGTTTAGATGATTAAAACAATGAATTACGAATTATCAATCCCCGTACGTACGTTGTTCCTTTAATTCAGCGATTTACTTATGTTTAAAGGTTTCATGACATACATATGGAGTCAGTTGCATATGCATGGGGTGTGGTAGTCAGTGTCAAAAAAGAGTATGAGATTGAGAGTGAGATTGTGGTTGAGATTGTGTTGTGGACACTCCCTGGTAATTGTGTACCAAAGTGTGTTGTGGTTGAGATTGTGGTGAGAGTGTCTTTGAAATGTGACGGTGGCAAAAATGGACACTCCCTGGTGCCCATGGAAGCGCTAAAGTGTGTGATGCCGAACTTGGAGATTCCCTGGCACCCATGGTAGTGCTAAAGTGTGGCCTACGGACACTCCCTGATACCCGAGTCTGGATACTGCGTGAGGGTTCCTCCGGTATTTGCATGGCGGATTAGGTATTCAAAGTGTGAGGCATTGGACACTCCCTGGTACCCCGGACCAAAGTGTGAGGCAAACTGGACATCCCCTGGCACCCCATTGCTAAAGTATGGCTACCTTAGTGTTTCAAAGATACTGGAGTGAGATAATGGGTTGTTGTGTCGTTCGAGAGAAAAGAGTCGGCAAGATGAGTGTGGTGCATTGTCTCATACACGATCATACTCTATGAATGAACGACTTTGAATATATATTTCCTCGTTGGTTTATAAATTGAATTCTCTCTATGGTCAAACTATTGATTTTACAAAATTGAAAATGAAAAAAAGGTAAATCAGTATGATTTACATTCAAAGTTATGTTTTTAATACTCACCAACTTCTTGAAGCTGATGACGTTGATGCGTCCTCGACATTCGTGTTCAGGCTTTTCAGGTTACGACTATGCTGAGCCTTATGACTATGCTTATTGAGAACAACTGCTAGAAAGAGAATTTACTATTATATGTTTTAAGTTATGAACTGGTTTTGTAATAATGATGACTGTAATAGATGGTACGTTATTATTTTGTTTCAAGGCGGTATGTGCCTTTATGTGATCCCGTGCTGTAATATTTCTAAAGTTAGAAAAGATTTGTAAGCCTTGATTGCTCTACTCTGATTTATGGTTTTATGTTGTTCGACGTTTGGGACGGAATCGGTCCATAAAGGAAATTAAACGCTTTCCATATTTATGCTACGTCGGGGCGTGACACGTTTTTCCACCAAGAGTATTATAACTCGGAATAGAAAAGAGAGCGTAAAAAGAGAGAGCAGAAACATAAAGGATTTCGAAGGAGTCCACACTCAGTTCGATATTCTGGCAGCAAAGGAATTTGATAGAAGATCGTGAGCTGTTATTGAGCCCGTGTTCTCGATTCGTCTACTACAGCAATCTGTTTTAGCAGTTTAAGGTAACCCTAGTTCTGCCCTTATAGGGTTATTGTAGTTTTCACATAATTTTGTAGTACCAACTTGTACGCGGTATCAACAGATTCTAGGAACACAGTTTCCTAACAGCTAAAGGGTGAGGTAAGGAAGTAGCTCTTACTATGTTATGTTTTATTTTATCAGTAAGTACTGGTGTTATTATTGTCACATGTTTGGCTTAAAGAAAAAAGAAGAAGAAGAGGACAGTGAATGGGATGAGAGAATTCAGAAGGAGACTTTAATTTTGGTGTGTCTATGTTGGTCAAGATTTTGGTAGGTGACGTTTGGTAACTTCAGTTGTGTTGTGTCGATATATGGTCTGTATATATATACACATGTATATGTTGGTTCTGTAGGCATGCATAATAATTATTTAATTAAATTAGACCATGAGTTCGGATACGAGTTGGTGGTGAACTGAGCACCAAAGTGATTTGATTACAGTAATAAATGAGATTTTGTTGCATGTACATAATACAAATTATCTATGCAGATACTATAGTCCAATGGATGCATGATATTAAATTCATGTGAATAAAATATTTGATAAGGTCAAGGCCTTGAGCTGTTAAAAAAAAAAAAAAACCAAACTATGGTATGTTGAGATGGATGGGACTAAGATAATCCTGCAATTAGCACACTAGTATACTCTTCCCTTTCGAACGAGGCTTGGGTGCTGTGTTCATTTGATAACTGGAACTAAGATAATTCTACAGTTCGTGCACTAATATACTATTCCATTTCGAGCGGGGTTGGTAGATAGTGTACACCTTTCGAGCTGGACTGGGATGCTGTGGTCATGTGATTGTACAAATTTGAGCTGGGCTAGTGTGTACAAAAGCAATGATAATATATTGATAACCAGTTAAAATAAAAGATTTATACATGAATTATGACATATGCACACATTGGACAATATAAAATTCAATATAAGCTGATATATGTGAGATGTGATTTATGTTGCCAATAGCAACTGGTGATAAATAAGATACTTTTGAGTAAATGAAAAAAAAGATCTTTTACTGAGCATGTGGCATCATTAAAATATGTCAGATAAAAGACAAAAAAAAAAAAAAAAAACCGGTCAAGTTAGGAAGTTTAGTTGACCCTTCTATAAAGAAAATGGGCAAATGAATGTTTGCATTATTGGTTAATGAAGGTATGAGTTGTAGCATTTTCGATCTACTTTGATTAAAATCATTGGAATTTAGTATTTTGCATTCGATATATCTTATTTGACACTTGATGTGGATGGAGAAAATACATAATTTTGAGGACAAAATTTCTTTTAAGGAGGGTAGAGTGTGATAACCAGTATTTTCAAGTAGTTATTTATTATATTCACATCACTTGTGGGACCCACATGTGACAAAATACTCACCCCCGCGATTGAGCTAATTGCACATTCAATTATTTAATTGTTTTGATAATTTATTGCTAGATGTGATCATTTTTGTGGTCAGCTCGAGTACCATTGTGAGTGCGAATTGGACATGCTACTTAATTGGTAGGATAATTAGAAATCTCATAGAATTATTTGGGATACAAACGTGATATAGACAACACTCATTTAAAATTAGGGGCGACGGTGAAACCCACGTATGCCACCTAACCAGCAGATGACACGTGACGAGGTGGACGATGACACATGATTTTATGCATGCAAGGTTATCCCAAAATAAATTAAAAAAGAAAAGAAGATAAAGCTTCCAGAAATGTGATGAGACGGTGGCAATTGTGTATATATACACATTATATGTATCTTAGGAAAAGGAGGGAAAGGGTGTAAAAAAGAGGAAAGGGAGATAAAGGAAAGGAATGAAATATAGGGGAGAGACAACTCATGTATCTTAGGGAGCTAGTCTAGCTAAGGATCATGAGGAAATCCTATTTTATTTATACAAGGTCGGGACGTGACAATATGAGTCCATTTTTATTATTTTGACATGTGTTAAGGTAGGACCCATCTTTGGTGTGAATTTTGAATTTGACTAACCAAGAATAAATTTGACCATCTTGATTAATTGGGCAATAGTAAGACAACAAATTTTGATGTCTACAAATGTAAAATCTCTGTGTCTTTATCTTTTTATCATTCTTTGATCATTGTTTGCATGTGTATTTCGATCCAAGAATTTGTGTCAGAGCAAGGTTGGTCGTCACAGCAATGGTGAATACTTCGTTTGCAAAGTGCGATATGGAGAAGTTCGACAGAACTACAAACTTCGGTCTTTGACAGCAAATGTTGAAATTTTGGTGCAGTAGGGTCTGGTGACTTGCGTTGTACTATAAATCGAGGAAGCCTGCAAGTATGTCTGACGCGGATTAAGAAGATCTGAAATTGAGGGCGGTCAATACCATTAGTCTTTATCTTGCAGAAGCAGTCATGTTTCACTTCTTGGATGAAGATTCTTCTGTAGGAATATGGACGAAACTGGAGAGTGTTTACAGAACAAAATACCCCACAACTAAATTGTTTCTTAAGAAAAAGTTGTACGGACTTACAATGGCATAGGGTTCAGATCTGATGCAGTACATCAATGTTTTCAACCAGATTATTATTGATCTCTTAAGAATTGAGGTCAAGTTTAATGACGAAGATAAGGCACACTGATTCTTCTTAGTTCTCTCCCTAGTTCTTACGAACATTTGGTTACAACCCTTTTATGGGGGGAAAGAAAACTTTGGAGTTAGAGGATTTACATCTTGCCTTGTTGGCATATAAACACGAAAGTAGAATACTAAGGGTTCTCAGGGCAAACGACTGGTAGCAAATTAAAGGTAATCATGATCGTGGAAGAAGCAAGGCAAGGGGGTATAGATCTGGCAGGAATATGTCTAGATTGAAATCAAAGGGAAAGTGGTTGAAGACAGTTGAATGCTACAAGTGTCACAAGAAGGGGCATATGAAGAGAGATTGTCCACTGTTAAAGAATGCTGAGCAGAAGGACAACGGAAAACCTTCTTCTTCAGCGAATGTGGTAGACAATGGTTTAGATTGTAGTAATGGGGATATGCTATTTGTTTTATCGGCAACTAATTGCTTTGCGGATGCTTTAATTCTGGATCCTGGATGTTATATCATATGTGCCCACATGAAGACTGGTTAGATACCTACAAGTCAGTATACTATGGTAATGTTCTCTTGGGTAATGATGCATCTTGTAAAGTCGTTGGTATTATCACATTAAAATTAATATTTGATGATGTTGTGAGGACTTTAAGTGATGTGAGATATGTTCCAGACTTAAAAAAGAATTTGATTTATTTGGGTACCTGTCACGCCCTAGAGCATCAAAATAGAGAAAAATAAATTTCCTTTTGGGTCTATAGGGAAATACAGGTGAATGTCACTAATTGTCCACACCACATAATACTAGTCCAACAAAATAAACAGAAACAATAAACAACTAAATATATCATAACGATTCTATCAATTGCAAATATCAGAGTGGTCCTCAGGATTACAATAGGTCTGGAGACAACTTATGCCCAAGTACCCGTTAAACTAATAAAGTTCAACAATAATATAAAACTAAATGTAACTTCTTCATCTCTAGCTGGCGTCTGGGTAGTCGTCAGCGTAACAGTCTCCTTCGGCATAACCGACATCAGTGGGGCCACCCTCTGCATATTCCCCTTCAGGATAATAACCGTCATCATAAGCTCCATTATCTGCAGTATTAAGAACACGCAAGGTACCAATTATATAACGTATAAATAAGTTATGAAAGTCATAAGATATAGTTCAACTAATTAATATCTTTCTTTATTACAACGTCGTTACTCAACCCTTACTGTCTTTTTATCCTGAGACCGATAATCGACACGATCACTAACATACCTTGACTAAAGGAACAGACTCAATCGTTCACCTTATATAAACATACCATCATTCTGTACATTACTCGTTAAGGATATAAACCATCCACTGCATATTATGGACACCACGGCAGTCCATCCCTTGCTCGTTAAGGATATATACCCATCCACCGCATATCAGGGATACGGCGCTTTGAACAACAACATATTAAATCTATTGCCATAACTCATCAATGTATACCAGTGATCCCTATCCACTGCTCGTTAAGGATATAACCCATCTACCACTCGTTAAGGATATAACATGGATCATTTGGCTATCTTAGGACTACATAGTCCTGCTCACTGCTCGTTAAGGATATAAACCATCCACCGCATGTGAAAGCATATCATGTCTAGGCGTCTGCCCACGTATCCCTTCAGAACTTATCAAACCTACTTATGTTCTGCACTAACATTGATACATGACTTCACACTGTGGCCTGACTACTCTGATTGAAATGAATGGATATCGAACTCATACATGAACTACATAGCTTCTAACGCCATCACATTAATTCATTATTATTAATCGCACTTATCTTTGTTGTCACATTATCCCTGATGAACCCATAATCGCATAATGAAAGTCCAAATCGAGAATCAAATAATCGAGCCCTTTGTATAGTAACCAAAAGAAACAATCCATGTTCTGCAAAGTTCAATCGATTGAAACCATTTTGATTGATTGAGAAAAACAATGTTCAAGCGATCGATTGAAAGTTTGATCGATTGAAAGTTCAATCGCTTGAGAGTCGTCTTTTCCAGTAGAATGTTAAAACAGAATATATAAACATCCAAAAGACGTATTTAATACATCTAATTCTCATAAAAGCTTGTAAAACAATTATATAGTGAGATCGTGTGAGTTGGAACTCACTGAACGTCGTTAAGGGTGTGTTTGGCTCGTCAAGCTTGAGCTCCTCTAATGGTGGTCTCTCTCTACTTCTCTGTCCATGTTTTCCCTCTCTGTCTCCTCTGTTTCTTCTTCTCCTTCTTTTCTCATCTGTCTCTCTTTCTCTAACTGAGGATATATATATATGTGCATGTATAAATATATGTATAAGTATGTCTATATATATAAACAATCCTCTCCCTCTCTCATTCTCTTTGGTTCTATAAACCCAACCAAACACACAAGCACAAAGTATATATGGAGGGGAGGGGTGGACAGGTGGCCATCTTTGCATGAAACCTGGGATTCCTGATAATTATAAGTTCGATCGATTGAAACTCGTTCGATCGATCGAAAGCATATCGACCAGTTTGATCGATTGAAATAGGGTTTGATCGATTGAAATGGGGACCACATCATAAATTCATGTCGGTAGGGTTTCAATCGATTGAGCAGAGTTCGATCGCTTGAACTTGGAAATGTTCGATCGTTTGAAAGAGGTTCGATCGATCGAAAGTGAAACTTCAAGTATGATCAAAGGAAATATATAGAATCCCTTTCGTATTAATAACTATTGAAAATACAGGGTATTACAGTACCTTAGACTCCAATGGCTTCATTTATAAATCAGAAGGAGTTGTCTTGAAGGTGATCAAAGGGGTTCTGATATTGATGAAGGGTCAGAAGGTTGTAGGAAATATGTACAAATTGATGGGTCTCATGAGTGTAGGTGGAGCTATAGCAGCAACATCTGTAGAACCTAGTATAGATAATATTTTATTGTTTCATACGAGGCTTGGTCACATGAGTAAGAGGTATAATGGAACTTCATAAGAGAAATTTGTTGAAGGGGGTAAAATCATGCAAATGGTATTTCTACAAATATTGCATACTTGGGAAATAGTGTAAGGTGCAGTTCAAGACAACCGAAAGTGTATTCTTGACTATGTTCGTTCGAATGTTTGGGGGTGAAATATCCCATATTTTCTAATACAAATATTATATTTTAAAATATGATAAGGTATCAGTTAATTTTTTTTGGGTAGTGTTTACAGGCCCTAGATGTATTTATATAGCGATATAATTAACATGGGAATTAAGTACCCGGGTCATATGTTTTAAGTTTTTAAACCTAATCTAACCCTAGCCACCTCCCTTTCTCCCTACTCACATTTCCGACAAACATAATCTACATCCAAGAAGAAGAAGAAGGTGAAGAAGAAGAAGAAGAAGAAGAAGGTGGAGAAGGAGAAGAAGAAGAAGAAGGAGAATGAAGATTGGGCCTTTCAAGCACTTTCAACTCTAAAAATTCTATTTTCTTTATCTTGGTTTGGTGAGTAATTCATACCCACTATTTTTTTTTTAAAGTGTTTTACTTCTATTTTATAAATTTTGAAGTGCTTTAATTGATTAAATGATTTAGAGTTAAAAAAAACTCAAGAATATAGTTCGATTTGATCTAAAATGGTAAAATTTAGATTTCTCCTTACTCCGACATTTTCAAGATCTAAAATAAAGGTAGACTCCTAAAATACCTATACAGCTACCCTTAAAACAGTTTTTGATTTGCTTGCACAAAGGGTAAATTGGTAATTTCACATTCTATGATTTGAATATGGTAAAACCTACTCTTGATTTGGATTCTATGCAAAATTTCACACAAGATAGGCTCTTGAATCACTTAAAAAGGTTAAGGAATGAGGGAGTTATGACCTTTCGAAGTTGGACATAGTATTACTATGTCCAAACAGTTCATTCTGTCCAGATTTCATTTCCGAAAATATCATTTACACCCCCAAAACTTTAAACGAACGTATAGAGGTCTACTGACATCGGATTTGGTAACGGTTTCGAGCATGTTACTTGTAATTCTGTTTATTACAGTTTGAAATATTTATTTTACAGTTTTTGGATTTTTCATAAAATTCTGGTATTTTAGTATAATTACATAGTTGCCCCAAAACTTTTAAAAAGGATGTTTTGATCATTCTACAATTTTGTAAACTCCTTATAAATCATTTCCTATATATTTTTTTTTTGTAACTTTTCATTAATTATTGATAGTTGTAGCTATTTATTTTAATTAATATGGTATAATTTCCATTTTTAAAATAGTAGGATATTTTGTTTTGGGTACCATAAAATTACAAAGTCATGTTAAATTATTTATGTAATATTTTAGTATTTATGAACACAATTTATAATTTGTTAGTTGAGTTGCAAATCATTGTGGATTATTAGTCAAATCACTATTTGGTAGTTGATTTAATTAAAAATTTTATTATTATAATTGTCTATGATATTTCTAAAATTTGGGAAAAAACACAGAAATATTCTTATGACACTTTGAACCTATTAAAAATTAGTTTCATGTATAAATTTATATTTGGGTATATTTGTTGAATTATGGTCCACTTTTTTTATATTTATTGTTAACTTCTATATTTCGTAGTTAATTATCTGTAATTCCTAGAAATATGCCGTTAGGGCTAGTAGTCTTAGAATGTTGTGAGTACCATTATTTTGAGCTTAGAATACACCTTAACTGAAATTACAAAAATGCCCTTGTAAGAGTATGAATCATTGTCTTCCCTTTTTTTTTCATTATGAACATGTATTTAAGTTTCTATTTTATTAGCATGAATTTTAGGAATCGCAACTTATCTGCTTTTCCAATAATAAACTTTAATCTGTTAATATGTAAAGGTGAGTAAATCTTGTACCCTTAACAGATGCCAGTTGTAGTAATTATTCTCATAGGTTGAGAATTAGAAATCTTTTGATTTGCTATAAAGAAATGTGAGTAAAATCATATCATAATGTATGATGATTGTTGATGTGAGTAAAGTTGTACTCTGTGCAATAATAATTGATGTGTTAATCTCGTGTGGATAAGAATTTCATATGGAACTATAAGTAATAGTCTCACTCTAGCTAATGATTCGAATTTGGAAATTGAGGTTTAAACATTTCACTGGCTAATGGAAAATTTGGGTTTTATTCTCATATATTGATGAATAGGAATCATTTGAGATTCAATACAGATTTTATAATTGATGTATTACTCTTCTATGGTGGAGACTTGAGAATTCGACATTGTTTGTGAAATTGACAATATTGATTTATCTAAATGATGGATATGGAATGATAGTGAATATGTGATATGGATACGTGATAATCTCATATGGTGGAAAGTTATGAATCCGTTGATATTATCTATTGAATTTACATTACTTGATTTATCCAATGATAGATATGAACTTGGTATGAATATGTGATATGGATATATTTATCTGATTGTTATTTCAGTTATGTTATGAAATGAATCTAAAAGAAAAATCCAAAGCTACTGCCATGACCCTTTTGTTTTTATCTGAATCCACTGCTTACAGAGAAACTAACCCTTATGTCTTGCGACAAGTGGTACTCATGTCCAATCAGAGGTATATACCTTGAGGAATGGATTTGGGTTGATGCCCTTTTTGTTTTGTTCACCGAATAGTGGTGTTTTATCCCGTCTCAATATGTGACGTTGGATCTTATGCGCATTTTAGCCGAATAGTGGCTTATTATTATTCGCATACGTCGTAGCTAATCGGGATTGGGGCATACTCGATACTCGATACGGTCGATTGGAATAAGTGTCAAACCCGAAGAAGTGGCTAGGGTATGAGAGGGACCTACGGATATGTAGGTTTTGGCACGATGTGAGGTGCAATTGTGGTAGTAAGTGTGGATTTGGTACAAACTAAAAATTGTACGCGCTTTTACAGTGTAATGTTCTAACATGTTTCCTGGAACAGGGTGGTAGGCCACACACACTTTTGCAGGGTAGCCTACTACAAAGTTATATTTATATGCTTTGAAAATCGTGAATAAGAAACTAACTGCCTGAATCTCTTTTAGGAAGGGATGACGGAACTTCTGTCTTGTCATGATATTGTACATTATTTTTGTTGTTCATGGATATGATAATGGTTTGCTTACATGTTGGTCGTAAATAAGAAACTAACTGCTGGAGTCTCTTGTTAGAAGAGGTGATGGAACTTATGTCTTGTCACGATATTCGTGTTGTTGAATATGTTGTTTGATATACGTGAATATGTTAGATTATGATGATTTAATGTAAAGTACTATTCTGGACATTTTCTTTATTTGATAGTATTATAATTGAGGTCATTTATTGCATTTAAATACTTATTTGTAGATATACGAATGATCTATCCTACACAGGCAGTAGAGTTTTATATTATTTAAAAATAGTAAATGAACTGGTATAATTGAGACATTTGGTATCTTAAAGAGAAATTTTGGTTATTTGGACATTGTACGTGCTTTATATTTTTCTTAAAAATGCCGTTTAGAGTTTTAAAATTGGAATTTACATTCAAGTGGTCGAGTGGACATTTTGTGTAATTTTTCCTTTCTGCGTATTTGGTCTTAGGAGTGGGAAGACTTTAATTCTCGAGTCTTATACCTGTTGGTCAACAATATTAGGAAGAGCTTTCATGTTTTGGGTTGTTTGAGATAGAGTCGTAAGGAAGGATTTTTAGTCCGTTTAGGTTTAGCATTTAAAATGTTATTTTGTATTAATTTCTTTGATTGCAGGAGGGTGGGTTCGCTAACATTTTTGTGTAGATTTGATATTTAGTATGAGAAGAAAAACTAAACTGTCATCCCTTGGTTCAAACCTTGTGGGTGAAACTAAAGTCTTGTGTTTCATCACGTTATTGTTGTAGAAGTTCAGAACCTCTTTCTGTTTGGAGCATATTAAAAATAGTTAATGACCTTAGAAAATTATAAAGAGTGGTATGGACAGGTAAAACTTAATTTCGGATAGTTGGCATGTTTGAGTTTTTACTAAAAACGTAGTTAAGGACTTGGTCTATTTCAGCGGAGGTACTAACGTCTTGTTGTGACATATAATTTTGGTTTCTTTTTGTTTGTTCATGGTTTATTTCGGGGTCTCATGTTTTACTCATACCAATTTATACTGACCCGGATGTCTCCATGCATCTCGGGTGCGTTTAATTTATGAACGTATCCGGAGAATGTTTTCAGGTTATGATCGTTGTATCCAGTAGTGGCTTGGATCATGTTGGGATTAGTGAGCTTGGAGTTCTAGGCCTTGGAGTTTAGTGATGTTTTGTACCTTTGGGTTTTTTTGGCGCATGTGCCATTGTTTTAGCAATTGATATTTGAGAGTTAGTATCATTTGTATTTTGGTTTATAATTTGATTTCGGAGTTATATCTATTTTGGTTTTAGATTGACAATTACTGTTTAAGCTTGTAGTTTATTTTATTTTTGTCAGGTAGGATTCCAATTTTGTGTTGTTAGAAAATCGGGATGCTACAGGGGGCTTATGAGAGTTCAATCAAAGGGTGAATCTTATTATTGTATTAGATTCTAGCTATTTGTTATCAATGTGCTCAACACTTTATTCTTTCTGTGATTAATTGGAGTGTTTCCATGCAATAGTACTTAATTAAATTGTGATATCAATTATTGAATAGTACATGCTTATAGAAGGGAGCGTGCTACAACCCTAGTTTAGTGTAAGACAATTCGTGGTAACTGAAGATGGATTATGTTAATACTTGAATTATACTTTTCTCCTTGACGGAGGGATCAGACTCGTATCCACAATTTCTCGTAATCATCCAAGTACAATAATTTAGTAGAATTGCATAAATATCCTTATTATATGGTTAGTGCTAGATTTGTGATCCTGGATTCATTCTCCCATACTTTTCACAAGTATTGATTATATTTTTCTTAGTTCAATCATTTGTTAATTTAATAGTAGCTAATTTAGTCAATCATAATTCCAACAATCCAAATTGTTTTCCAAAAGTCAATTAAACCCTAAGTTCGACACCCGTAGTACTTGTTGCTATAATTTAGTAGCAAGTGTAGAATTTTTAATGAGAGAAAGAGAGAGAAATTGTATTGATATTGATAATTCAATAGTGAATGATTACAGTGACTTCAACCCTTTATATAAGGTGAGTATGAGAGAGAAAATCCGAACCATCAATCTAATATATCTAATATATATATGAAACTGGAAGACATGAATTCAGCCACGTGGCATTCCCTATGAGAATTTAGTATTTTAATCTAATATTCTCTCTCTCTTAATCAACTCCCTCTCTCTCTCTCTCTCTGTCTCTCTCCTCCATATACGCCGCCCAGTTTTATTCTTCTCTTATGTACAAGAACCAAATCATTGGAAAACCATTACTGTTGCAAATGAATAACAAAACATAACTTACAAAATGCAAGCCCTGTTTTATTCTTCTGTTACATACAAGAACCCAATTATAGGAAAACCATTACTGTTGCAAATGAATAACAAATCATATCTTATGTAATCAAACATCCCAATAACACATTGTACATCTATTTAATAAAAATACTCTCTATTACACAATTTCAGTGATTTACACAATCAACCCCTGATTTTTGAGAGATCAAAATCAAGAAAAATAGTCTCTCTGTGCGTGTGTACCCTCACGACTCCAGCTTCATCTGCTCCTTTCACTGCACTGTCGGCCTATTGCTGTAGGAATCACGGTAACCTCTATCTACCGGCCTTCATGTGTATGTGTATGTGCATATGTGCTTTTGTGTATGTGTAGAAGTGTGTATGTGTTTGTGACAGATCAGACAATAGAGAAGAGATAGAAGATGTCAAGAATGAGAGACAGTGTTACCTAATTCGCCCAACCCCCTATAACCCACGAATTGGTTCCGAAAAATTTTCTTCAATTTCTCTTCATATCTCAGTCTGTCCTCTCTCTCTCTCTCTCGATCTGTCTTCTCTCCATCTTTTGTTGTCTCTCTCTCTTTCTACTATTCTCCATGGATCTTCTTCTTTCTCTCCCTCAGATTTTTTCTCTCTAGCTGCCGTCTCTTCTCTCTCTCTTCTTTCCCTAGATTTTCTTTGGTTATGTTTTCTATTCCTACGATTCTACTTTCTACATATATGTATGTTATATCACATATCTTTATTATAAGTGTATTATATATTATACCATGTATAATATATATATATATATATAATAGGTGAGTAATTGGACAGAATACAAATTGAGTAAAGGTGAGTCTTTTCAAAAAACAAAAAAGTGGCCTGATTAAAAGAAAAGTGAAAGCAAGTAACTTTCCAGATTCTCAAAGACTTTTAAAGACTTTTAGCTCTACAAGTGAGTAACTTTCCAGATTCCCAAAGATTGATTTTTGATTCTATAATGTTTTTTATTATTATTTATTATTTTAAAATTATTTTATATCATTTTATTTTTTTGTGTATAAATTTATACTATAGTGTATACATAAAATTATAAATAGTATCAAAGGCAATCCGAATAAGTGTTCCGAAATGAGCCACGACCCTAAATAGCGTTCCGACTAAGGGTATGTTTGATAACCCAATTTAGTGCTAAAATTGAAAAGAATCAGCGCTTATTATTTTTCAGTACGTTTCATAACATACCACTTAATTAAAAAAACAGCCAAAAAAACACTGAAAACTTTAAGTGAAAAATTTCTACTGAAAATAATCACTCCATGCCTTTTTATTTCAGTAGTTGAAGCACTGTTTTCAGTATTACAAATTCAACCACTTAAAATTTTCAGTACTTAAAATCCAACACTTAATTTTCATCACTTAATTTTCAATTTTATCAAACGCACCCTAAGTCTACCCCCACCGCACCGCGTACCGGTTGAGGTACTGTACCACGTGCCCGTACCCGTACCCCGTACCAAGGCCACCCACGATCCTGGTAACATTGATATAGATAAGAGTTCAAACACCTGCAAATTTACAATTTGGAGTAACTTTTTTTTTTTTAGGTTTAAGAATATATTAAAACAACTTCGTATTTTCAGGTCTTCACTTCACATCACTTTTGGAAATCTCCATCTCCACCTTGCATCACCAGGTAATTATTATATGCATGGATTATACAATGTTGATTAATACTTTGGTGGTGTATCCTTTTTTTGTGATCCAATTTAGAATATATCACCTCTTTTGGGTCTATACTAGGGTAAAATAATATGTAGATTTCTAGATAATGCATAAACATTACAAAAATAATAATAATAAAATTAAGCTAGGTGGTTTGTACTTTGGGAGTTAGTGTGGACTAAGTTTGAAATTGATCAATTGACTTCACGTGATTCTTTTGCACAAAGAAGAAGAAATTGTATGATACATTCTAATGGATTAATTTGTATGTATCATACTCCTTTTCGTCCCATTTTTTAGTTTATCTTTGGCAACTAAACTTAGTAAGGGGATAAAAAAAATCTACACCTATTTTTCACAATTGATTCTAATCATAACAACAAATTTTTTAATTTTGTATTGGTGTAGATTTCAAGGAGAGATAGTTTTGGAAATTGTACACTAATTTAAACAAGTAGACACTAATTTTGGGACATCTCAAAATAGTATATAGAACTCAAAATGGGACGGAGGAAGTACATTTTAGTAGTTTTGATCTCAAATTAGTATAATTTGGTCCCAACAAATTGTAACTTGAAAACCATTTTAGTTTAAAAATTAACATTTGGGATCAAAGTTACAATATTTGGATTATTTTAGTATAAGTATTTATAATAAAATAAACTAGGTGGTTTGTACTTTGGGAGTTAGTGTGGACAAAGTTTGAAATTGATCAATGGATCGACTTCACGTGATTCTTTTGCACAAAGTGTACTTTGACACCAAACAATACTAGAGACAAGACAGAGAAGAAGAAATTGTATGATACATTCTAATGGATTAATTTATATGTATCATACTCTTTTTCGTTCCATTTTTTGAGTTTATTTTTGGAAACTAAATTTATTAAGGGGATAAAAATAATCTACACCTATTTTTCACATTTGACCCTAAACAACAAATTTTTTAATTTTGTCTTGGTGTAGATTTCAAAGAGGGATAGTTTTGGAAAGTAAGTAAAAATTGTACACTAATTTAAGAAAATAGACACTAATTTTGGAACATCTCAAATAGAATATAGGATTTAAAAAAATGGGACGGAGGGAGTACATTTTAGTGGTCTTAATCCCAAAATAGTATAATTTGGTCCCACCAAATTGTAACTTGAAAGAGTTCACATTTGCTCACCTTGGGTGAGCATAACCCAAGCACCCCATTGGCCAATGCACTGGGACCCACAATTAAACAACATTTGTTTAATCGTGGGTCCCAGTGCATTGGCCAATGGGGTGCTTGGATTATGCTCACCCAACCCTTAAATGGGTGAGCAAAAATGCACTCAACTTGAAAACCATTTTAGTTTTAAAATTAACATTTGGGATCAAAGTTATAATATTTGGTTTATTTTATTATTAAGTAATTATAAATGAATATATTATTAGCTAATTATGATATCATGGTTTAATTCCGGTTTGAACCGAGTAACCCGTAACCCGGTCATTTTTTCAGTTTAATAAATGGGCCAGTTTTTAAAACATTAGGTATATGTGTATATGTGTTTGTGATAAAGAGGCACATACTAAAATGCCTGAATTTTTTTTTTAATAATTTTTTAAAATAGAGTTTGAATTCGATAAAACCACATCATTTTGGTTAGATTGAATTATAAAAAGTCTTCCACCATTTAGGTTGTGTTAAATTCTTCATATACTGTTAATGTAATTTTATTGACCACTGTGGCACCACTGAATTTTGATTGTAGCATATAGAAATGAACCCACAGTGGTCCCATTACCACAAGATGTGAAGAAAATATAGTGAAATCTATCTCAAGTATTTTAACATATTAAATTACATGTTATTTTATATAAAATCTTAAACGTGATAATAGCACTGCTAAATAATTGAGATTTATAATTTTGCAATGTCATGGATGAGTATCAAATATATATACAAGTCACATCACTTTCCTTGCAAATCTACAAATATTTATTTGCGCATATTAAATTTTTTTCAGTCCATTTACTTTTTATTTATTTATTTTTTCCCTTTGGTGCTTAAAAATTAGAAATGGGCAAACTTGCATCCCAAACGAGTGTACCTTGCATTGCTCTTACTTTTCAGGCTGTAAAAGCAACATAGAATTCAAACCCGTTCAAATTTTCATTTTCAAGTAACCTTTTTTTTTTAGGTTTAAAAATATATTAAAACAACTTCGTATTTTCAGGCCTTCACTTCACCTCACTTAAGCACTTCCAGAATGAAAAGAATCTACTTTTGTGTGCAGTCTACATGGTCAGTAAGGATTAACTATGTCTACAATTCTAATTATTTTTTTTACTATATTATTTTGTCTTATTGAATTTATGACTTTCAGGCGAAAAAATGATCGTATAAGTAAGAAAAAGATACATATGGTATGATTTCTTTGGTAAAAACCACGGACACATATATTTATACACACAAATATATATATATATATATATATATATATATATATATATGTATATGTGTGTGTGTGTAAATACATATTTATTTTATATTTTAACTATTATATCAACAAATTAAACCGTTGTGGTTGATAGTTTTACAGGCACTGCAATCGAAAAATCGTTCAACTATTTAATTCACGAATTCAGGTAAGACTATTTTTTTTTTATTAATAGATGAATAAGCAACATCCGTACTTAATTATATATTGATATGTTTTATAGGAATCTACAAATAATTGGGATCGAGGAGCTGTAATAAATGAACTACGTGAATTCAAGGTGAATAAAAAAGATATCTAAATTAAATTACAAGTGCTTAAATACATGTAATTTCTTTTTTGTGTTTCTAAATATTAGTTTTGTTCCAATTGCAGGCAAAAAGAAGAATTGACAGACTATGGCTTATAGCAAACATCTGCAATTAGATTTTTTTATGTTCCTGTCAATTAGTTTTATTTAGTTCTACTTACCAGTAAATTTATATTATACGTTTTTGTACTCCATATAATTATCATTTAACACATGAATTTCTGTTTATAAATACCCTGTGCAATGGCACGGGCTCATAACTAGTTAAAGAGATTACAATGATATCCCATGCTAAATGGAGTAAATATAATCAAATCAAATATTGATCAAATCTGAATATTTTGGGATTCTTTGCAATCTTATCAAATTAGGTAAGTTCAAATTGCTTGAAATCTCCTTACCCAGTCGATCGACTCTTGCTATTGGCTGCCCAATATTCTATCCCCCCCACCCCCCTCTTTCAATTGGTCACTCGGAAACTCGTAGTTGTTGAAGTGCCCAATTGGAACTTGAAAATGGAAGATCGTCACCATACTCTCCTCTTTAAAAGTCTCCACATTAACGATAGTTGATAGTACAAGTGTCCCCCCTCCTTCTTAGGTGGTTCTGTCCACGTGCGACCCCTCCTTGGGTGGTTCTGTTCATGTAAAACCCCTCAAGAGTCCGTTATATCAATAAACTTTTAATCAATCCCGCCCGAAGCTCCAAGATCACATGGAGAAAGTTGAGATGTGTCCACAGAATAATCCATCGCGTGACACAAGAATAGAGGTACGAGAAACTGCTTTTTGTTGTGGTTAATATCTTCAACTCCTCCCCTCAAACTGAATGTGGTCGTGACCGCTGAAGTTTGGATAAAGAGTCCTCATGTTAAGGCCAAAGCCAATTTACTGTTTCAAGACTGGTTTAGCTTAATAGAAATCATCGGTCATGTCTCAAATAAATATGGGCTAATTTTGTAATTTCAGAGAACTTTGGATTTTTGGGTTGATTTGAAAATCTGAAACGATTGGGGGGTCTTACTAAAAAATAGAGACTTTGAAATGGCAACTTTTACCTTTTCATTTTCATTTTTATTTTTTTTTAAAAGGAATAAACATGCCCCACGTTTAAATTTTTTTTTTCCCCTTCAAAAGCTGATCTATCATCACTTTTTTTTATGGGGCCATTTTCTCTCTCACACAACCATTTTCTCGTCCAAGCAAAAAAAAAAAAAACAACCATTTTCTCTCTCACACAACAAAACACCCCCAAAACCACCCCCCCTCCTATTTATTTTCCGAGTAATTTTTTGGTGACAACTTTCATACAACCTCCTAAAAAGATTCTTTGGTGACAACTTTCATACAACCTCCTAAAAAGATGTGTCTATCTCTTTTCTGTTGTATGAAAGTTGTCACCAAAGAATTAGCCTTATTTTCCCTATCTCTCTGAAGCTAACCCAAAAAATAAAAGCCAAACAAGGCTTAATACCCAAACAGTCCCTTAATGAGCTGAACACTAATAAGGTCAAGAACTGGCCACAAATGAACAAGTCATCAAGTTCCAGAGGCCTTCATTGACCGCTTTATGTCTTTCCGAATTTTTTCCTCATCCTTCCATCATGATCAAACAATAACAATAGGTCACTTACAATGGCAACAGTCAGTGGGTTGTTAGGATCTCTCCCCCAAAAAAAAAACACATGACCGTAGATAGATTGAGATTTAATGCCATATCTGGAAAATCAGACTGAGGACGGAGACTGGCTAGGAATAATATTTTTGTTTGCAAAGCCCCCGGAGGTCGGATGAAGAGGAAAAAGAGAAAAAAGTAAAAAAAGAAGGCTGCTTTACACTATGTTTGGGAGTTAAAAAAACGAGAGAAAAGAAGAGCAAAAAAGAGAAAGTACCTCACTTTCTTTCATTTTATCTGGTTTGAGAGTTTAAGTGAGGAGAGAAAATGAGAGAAAGAGAGAGAAAACTAATCCCCACTTTCTCTCAATTTATTTCTCTCCAAATTGAGAAGAAAATGAGTGAAAAGAAAGTGGATTTAATGAATTTTTCTTAATACCCACAATACCCTTTATTTAATTCTTAACTAATTTTAATTTCATCTAAGTCCTAGGCTCCTAATACACTATATACATATAATCTCTCTCCTAACAAAACAAAAAGCTCACGTACTAAGTAAATTTGGATGCTATTTGGTGTGAATAAAAAATGGAAGAAGAGATGTTAAGAGGCTTCATTCGTTCAAGTCATTAATGGGTAGAATGATAACTTTCGTTCTTTTCTTCTCAACTCTCAAAACAAGAGGAAAGAAACTAACTTTCTCTTCTCTCCTACTCCCAAACAAAATGAAAAAAACTACCATCATTTCTCTTCTTTTCTTTTCTTTTCTCTCCTCACTTACGACTTTCTCTTCTTTTTCTTTTCTCCCCTAAACTCCCCGAGCATGGCATAGGGTTTTTCCCTTCCTTTTGTTTTGTTTTTTTTTTTTTGTTGGTAAAACCATAAATTTCAGATTTGAGTTGATAAAAATAAAAAAATAAATAAATCAAAAGAGTAAAAGAGAATTCCGGCAATACAGAAGTCTCGGCGGGCAACGTGTGGCCACCCGCCGATGGTGGAAACTATAAACGGAAAAAGCCTTATCCCAGTGCAGGGTTTGGCTCTTATACCATGTGAAATTTTTAGGGAGAGAGAAATTGTATTGATATTGATAATTCAATAATGAATGATTATAATGACTTTATCCCTTTATATATAGGGTGAGAATGAGAGAGAAAATCCTAACCATCAACTAAAGAGATTACAATGATACCCCATAATAAATAGAGTAAATATAATCAAATAAAGTATGGATCAAATCTGAATATTCTAGCATTCTCTGCTATCTTATCAAATCAGGTAAGTTCAGATTACTTGAAATCTCTTTACCGGCTGCCCAATATTCCATTTTCCAACAGCAAGTTCCACGAACACAATCTCTTATCGGATACGATCATGGCGTAATACGTTTAAACACTACAATGATATGATTTTTGCAATGCCATGTTTTGGTCTACCCTTGGCTAGAAAAACCACCATCCCATAGTATTTCCTGGGAAACCAAATGATCCAAGTCTCAACTCACTCAAATGTTCTTCAAAACAGATACCAATGCTACTCCGTCCGTCCAATTTTTAGTCCATTTTGGGCATCCGAGCCTCTTAATAGAACAAGCAATTAGCGCATTTTATGTAAAAAAAAAATTGATTTTTTTTTTCCACAATCTAAAAGATTTACATTAATTTTTGTAGACAAATTGTCTCAGTCATCCCAAAATAATTAGTTAATGAAAAAATTGATTATTTTTGGGACACTTAGAATAGTGAAAG
Source organism: Hydrangea macrophylla (assembly GCA_033977485.1). NCBI lineage: Eukaryota > Viridiplantae > Streptophyta > Magnoliopsida > Cornales > Hydrangeaceae > Hydrangea > Hydrangea macrophylla. The sequence continues at coordinate 83,867,703 of CM066988.1, read as the reverse complement.
TGGACTAAAAATATAAGATGGAGGGAGTAACAACTAAACCAATTTCATCTTGAACTTATTCAACTCAGCTCCACATAACTGTTCACCAAATTTCAATAGAGAATCGTACATTTGGTAGAAAAACAAATGCAAGATGAATACTTTACGGAAAAAAAAAAAACAAGGCAAAAAACCAAAAAAAAAAAAGAGACTCCGGGTTAATCACAAACACAAGTCTGCGATTTCCACAGAAATTATTAAATTTCACCACCACAAACTCATGGATCCTCATCGGCCTTTAGGACTACCTCGCCTTTTTAATGTTTAAAAAAGGAAAACCTAATATTGAAGTATATATGTTATGAATCGCCATGTAAATTCCAGTGCTAGGCAATTTATCTAGATTATCTCCCACTCAGATTCGCAAAAATCACGACTTGCTGGCTCCAGTTTAAGGATCCGTGACGGTGCAAAACTTTCTCTTCTCTGTTCAGTAGGTCTGGCATTAAATTCTTCATAACAAGTCGCGTGCTGCTCAACTTCTGTCTCTCTCTTTAACTTAAATCTTGGAACAAAACCCTGCCGTAATTTTTTCTGGAATAAAAACAATCAATCATATAACTGTGGGAAGTGCTTTTACGTGGATAATACAGTTAACATGAATCTTTTCCAACTTTGAAAGTAGCAAAGCACAAGTCTTAGAGGTGGTTTGGATAATACAAGGACCCATGTTAGAACCAGTTCTAAATTCCGTCATGCAGGAGTCCAAGCCTGACTTTAAATTCCCCAAAAAAACTGGTTCGTCATCAAACAAACACAATACTGATTTTCAAGTAAAACCAGATGAAAATGAAGCTTGGTCTGAAAATGATTCTGTTTTAAGTATTACCAAACAGTCCCCAAGTAGAAGTGTAAAATGTCATATATCAAGTACCAGAACTAAAATTTTCGAATCTTCATATTTCACTGTTCGAGTTTACAGGGGATCAAACATTAGTCACAAGATGAAGTTAAGAGAGAGAGAGAGAGAGAGAGAGAGAGAGAGAGAGAGAGAGAGAGAGAGAGAGAGAGAGAGAGAGAGAGAGAGAGAGAGAGGCGCACCTTGTGAGACTGACGTGGTGGTGGTTTTAAAGAAATAGAACAATGTTCACTGCTATCCACCACAATGCAACTTTCACCGAGCTTCCATTCATTATGCTGTTCAATAGTCTCCTCGCCCGGTTTGCTAATATGATCATCTATTGCCTCTTCTGAACCCGAATCATCCAACCTTACTGTAACATAAATCAGGAAGAAAGGTAAATATGGAGAAGACATTTTGGTATGTAGGGCGGAACATACGGCTGTAAAGACCCGAGTAATATGAAGCTCAAGCATGACTTAATTACTAACAAGCTTGAGAATAAGATTTCAAAAGTACGTCCAATTGTATTCATGAGCAAATCTCAAAGCGGCCTCGCAAGTGGAAGCCTGGTTTTCTTAACAGCCCTATTCACCCCCAAAACACAAGATTTTTTTTGGTCATTAGTGGTGGGCCCACCAGTTATCATGGAGGGGACTCGAACACTAGACCTCTTGGTGGGATCCAAGAGGGCTTACCATGAGGCTACCCCCTTGTGGTGGTAAACACAAGATATGAAGTGAAGGTAAATAGAAAGATATTGGCCAAGAAGTGACCGGTAATAGAAAAAATTGGGAAAACACTAAAATAACAGTTGTGTGAAATCTAATGATAACACCTCCAATCAATATTGCATCAAACGATTTAAAAGAAATTTGCTCCGCAAGCAACAATCTTTAACTACGTCAAGCCTTCTGAGACAGATCTATGAAATGCAGCTATGTGCTCTCCTGATTGGCCTGAAGGTGGCCAAAAGGAAAACCTTCTCCATGATCACAATATCACCTAACAACTTTACTGATGTAGGATGAGATAACAATATTCATTTCAATACTGTATTTTTCATTTAGAATTACATGATTTCTAAATCATGTTCTTAGTAATTTTTAACTGGAGAAAGGAAAAATTGAGGGCTCGTTTGGTAAAGTTACGGTTTTCTGTTTTTGTTTTCATTTTTTCACAAAACAAAAACTGATGACACATTTGGTAAAATTTTTGTTTTTTTCCACAAAAACGTTTTCACAATTTGGCCCAAAATGAAACAAGTTGTTTTAGTAATTTATAAAAACGAAAAATGCATCTTTTCCCTTACAAACAACAAAATGCTGACCTGTAAGACTACTGACTACCCTGACACACACTTAAGACTCTCTCACATAAAGACTACCTCTCTCAGACTCTCTCTCCATATATGTACAGTCAGGCTCTCCAATGCACTGGGTAAGTGCACTGGGCTTTTAAGCCTACAAAAACCGTGGGTGTGTTTACCCAGTGCGTTGGAGAGCCTGACTGCATATCTCTATATATATATATAGAGAGAGAGAGTTTGGTTCTAGTGCACACTGACTGAACGCGCTGGGTTTTTAAGCCTAAAAAAACCAAGTGTCAGCGTAGCGGCGGGATGGGGCACGGGTTAGCGGGACGGCCCTCGGTTTTTTAGGCTTAAAAGCCAGTGCGCTTACCCAATGCGCACTGGAGCATGACTCTCTCTCTCTCTCTAAATATATATATTCATCTAATTCTCTCTCTCACTTCTAAAGCCAGTGCGCTTACCCAATGCGCACTGCAGCATGACTCTCTCTCTCTCTCTCTAAATATATATATTCATCTAATTCTCTCTCTCACTTCTCCATCTTGCCCCTCTCTGGATGTTTAGCACCATCATTGTCCAAGGTCCTTTCACTCATTGACCCGAAGCTATATATGCAATGGGACCTTATGCCATGTGTGTGTGTGTATGTATATATATGTACACATACACTAACAGGTACCCTTAAATAAAAATTTGGTTAATATACAAGGATCTTCTATGATACATCAGTACATCTAGTGGTTTTAGTTCTATCACACATCCTAATTTGGTGCCAAAAGGTCGTAATTTAGTCTCAAAATGTTGATTTTTTTCCCAAAATCAACAATGTTACCAAACAAGTTTTTGTACTCTTTATTTATTTTTATTTTTTTATTTATGGAGACAACGAAGCAGTGAAGATCGAAGATCCCAAAGCGGGAACACTTTCGCTATCTAGGTTCAATGATCAGTAGAGACGGAGAGATTGGTAATGACGTGACCCATAAAATTAAAGTGGGTTGGCTTAAGTGGAGGAGTGCTTCTGGAGTATTATGTGACCGGAGAATACCAGCAAAATTGAAAGGAAAATTTTATGGGACAGCTATTAGGCCAGCTATGCTGAACGGGACAGAGTGTTGGGCAACTAAGAAACAACACATTAGCAAAGTGAGTGTAGTAGAGATGAGGATGCTAAGATGGATGTGTGGTAAGACTAGGAAAGATAGAATTAGAAATGAGTACATCCGAGAGACTGTAGGAGTGACACATATTGAGGATAAGTTGAGGGAGAATAGACTTAGATGGTTCGTCCATGTGCAACGAAGACCTGTAGATGCACCTGTGCGAAAGAGTGATAAGATCGTAGTGTCTGGAATAGTTAAAGGGAGAGGTAGACCTAGACTGACTTGGGAATATGTAGTGCAACAAGACATGAATATATATAATTTAAATGAGCATGTAGCTCTTGATCGTGCAGAATAGAGAAAAAGGATTCATACAGCCGACCCCAATTGATTGGGACACAAGGCTTGGTTTGGTTTGGTATTTATAGAAAATATATATATATATATATATATATAAAAGCAGAAACTGGTTTCTGTGTTATAAAACTGAAAACTAAACACAAGAAACGTTACCATGCAGGCCCTGAGTCTGTATACGTCACCATATTGGTTAGGATGTTACGTCATTTTGCAAGTTTTATAGGGCCCATAAACAGGAACATAAGGGAGAAGGTAAACAGTGTAATGTACTAATTTTTTTTATAATAAAATGATGATCATTGGAAGCAATTTGTTAACCATTCACAATTTCGAATAAAGAATGTAAACACAATAGGGATTGTAAAGACAGATACTCGCAGAAGACTATGGTATTACAATTCTACGGTTCTACCCACAGTATTCTATTCTAGTTAGCACCAGTGCGGGTGCGGGGATTCGGTTACGGGGATGCGGCTGCGAGGGATTCGTCAATTTTCCAAAAATGAAGGGTGCAGATGCGGCCGGAGTACTTGGATAAAATATTAAAAATACAGTTTCAAATAGTTGTATATACAAATTATTTTATAACTATTAGTGCATTAGTGTATATCTTAGATAATTGCTATTATTATTTTCTATTTTTTGTCTTTTAAACCCCCAAAGTTTTCAAAATTGTACGAAGAACTTGTGTTCGTTTTCAAAAGAAAGCTACAAAAAAGCCCTAGCCACACTCCAAAAGAACTCAAAGAATCCACGGAGCACCCAGTACGGGTGCGCACTAAGTGCGGGTGCGGCAGCCTTTTTCAAGAGTCCGTGTTTCATAGATTCTATTAAATTTAGTAATCACTAAGAAATATGGAAGAAAGGAATGCTTCAAACAAAACCGTAATCCAAAAACATAAATGGTCAAACCCATTATGTAGGAAAATAACCAAAATGAAGAGAAGGATGAAAGAGAGAATGCACATTTACCAGAACCTAAAAGAGGTATAAAATCTACTGATTTAATAGATTCTTCGCCCAGCTCAAACCCAACCACGAAAGAATCTTTCATAGACTCAGCGACATACTCAGCATCGGTGTCTAGACCAGAATCACAAAATCAACAAACAGAAAAATAGTTTAGAAAAAGGAAAAAAGAAAAAAGAGCAGGAAAAAATAAAACCAAGAGGATGGAACACTAACCACTGGATACTGTTGACAAAGCATCACAAGGAGAAGTATATCCACTATCCGAAATAACAGAATTAGATGTTTCAAGGGAATCCGAAATACCAGCCGAGGAATTCACTGGGTTATCATCTTTCCCTTCCATAGAGGAAGAGTTACAATCTTCAACTGATATTATTTGGGTTGACATATTAACTCGATCATTGCTACCTTCTTCATGTTTGGGAATCTCGGAAAGAAATGATTTTTCCACTGTAGGGTTCCCGTTGACACCCACGCTCGAATTTCCACATATCCGCATATCAGCATTTTCCTTCAAGGACAAATCGACCACCTCTCCTTCAACGGGCCCCACAGTAGATGGATGGGGCAGGGAATTCTCATTGCAAATTGCTTTAGCGGAGTCTTTGCTTACTTCTTCCATTGAACTTTTCTCGTCTGTGAGATCATTATTTTTGTTTTTCTCTGAGAAAAATCCAGAAGCTGCCTCTTTCAAGGAATCCACTGAAAATGGAGGAAGCACGTCATTGACAAATTCTGAGCAGTATTGTGTAACATTAGCACCCACTGTTTGCAACTGGTCTTCAACATATTTAAATGTTTCCTGTCCAAGCAAAAATACTAATTTTAATATGGGATACGATATGACATGTACCCAGAAGATAATAAACCCAATGGAGGCAGAATAAGCAATGTTATAGGCATAATGCTTTAGCAATTTTCTAGCCCAGGAAAAAAGATAGGAAAAATTAGATTTGATATATGGGCTTGAATCAACTTCAATGTAGATTAGGTAAGTCACGGACTGACCTTAAAAACACAGGGCGTGGCATAGTTTTCAGTTAACTGTAATGTCTTATTTTCAAAGAAACTTGCGTACAACATGGGACTACCGTTCAAGTATAAATTTGGGCTATTTGGTAAGAGTTTGGATACAAGACTTTAGATTGAAACTTCGAATTCAAAGAAAAGGATATATTGAACTCCGAAAGAATAAAAGGCGTCTAAAAAAATTTCAACCAGCAAATTTAAAAACTAGAGTTCGGCTGGGAATAAGAATTTTTTTTCCTTGGTAGATTTTTGAAAAGGCAGTAAACTGCTGCTAAACTGGAACAGAATTTTAAAAGGCAGTGGAAATTTTTTTGCCAAACGGACTCAATTCTCTCAATAATACCAAATAAGGTCATCCAAACAGGCTCTAAAAATCATGGATCAGACAAACTACATCAAATCATCCACATTAACCAGGTAAATGTATCATTTCTCATTAGAAGACACATACAAACACACGCACACAGAGAGAGAGAGAGAGAGAGAGAGAGAGAGAGAGAGAGAGAGAGAGAGAGAGAGAGAGAGAGAGAGAGAGAGAGAGAGAGAGAGAGAGAGAGAGAGAGAGAGAGAGAGAGAGAGAGAGAGAGAGAGAGAGAGAGAGAGAGAGAGAGAGAGAGAGAGAGAGAGAGAGAGAGAGAGAGAGAGAGAGAGAGAGAGAAGCACGACAATGCTTAAAATCTTTGACATGGAGGAGGTATGAACAACGAAATAGAGAAGCGAAACAAATGCAATACCTGAGATATCAGATCGTCTACGTCCGAGCACAGAGTTTCAAACTTCTGCTGTATTGTCCCTACCCAAGCTATACCTTTAAAATCCATACCGGCAGCCAACGACTATGCTTCTTCAGTGGTTCCTTCAGTCCCGGCTCAAAGGAAGGATCAATAATTCAATATAAACCTAAAGTCATTCATCTAATATCAATAAGTGGGTCTATCTCGCATGAAATGAATTGGAAAAAATATTGCTGGGTAATTATGACTTGGCTTAAATAAAACAAAGAAGTAAATGAAACTGCTAAATTAGCTGTTTTCAGATAAGAAGTAAATTAAACAGCTAAATTGTTTTCTGATGCTTACAAATCATCTCAAGGCATAGGGAAGGAAACCAATTGGACTAACTATATGAAGATGGTAAAGAAATGGGAAAAAACCAAATGAGATATGGCCATATAGGCTGATATAGATATCCCATCCTTAAACAGTAAATGAAAAGGCATAGAGTAAATATCCACTGCATGAAGTATGAAGACTTCGGTCTTAGGCGTAGTAAACTACAGACGTAGGTCACAGATACGAAATGATACGGTTACGATATGGCGATACGAATTTTTTAAAAATGTAGCATCTGGACACAACAAATCTATAATTATAAGCTTTTAACAAGTTATACAATAAACAGTCTTGTGTCTACTCGTGTTTCCTAAATTTTAGAATATGCCCATTACTTATCTCTTATTTGATCACATTGTGACTTTCACCTCAAATTGTTGAAAAGGTTTTCAAAGGAACCACAGGGCTGCATCCACTCCCATGTCCGCCCGTGTGACCGGCCATGTCGGACGTGTCCAGCCATGCGTTCGTCGTGTGTCCGGCGTGGAAAAAATAAGAAACATTTTTTCGCACATCCGACGAGTATCGGTGGCTGATACGGACACAACAACCAAATTGATGTGTCGATGCGATATAGATCTCAGGTATAGCTGAAAAACAGAGAGCTCCTAACAACACAGAATCCGATAGCTAAGTACACCACTAAGAGGAATAAACTAAAAAGAAGTTCGTTTAGTTAACAAAAGAGGATCTTAAATTGAAACATTAGATTCAAATTGAGAATATACATATGGGTTGTTAACATGTGCCCTTAGGGCATGTGTTAAGGCTCCAAAAGTGGAAATAAACAAGGGAGACAAACACTGAACCCCACATAAGACACTAAAACCCACACTGTACCCTTGTTTATTTATACTTTTAGAACCTTAACATGTGCCCTACCCCTTGTTTATTTCCACTTTTAGAACCTTAACATGTGCCCTAGGGCACATGTTAACAAAACCCTATATATATACACACACATATCAACATCAAAGGTTGGAACTCAAGGCTACCAGGGCGTGATCAAATTTCCAGCACCTTCAGATTACACGCTGTTAGACATAACATGTTATTAGAGAATTAATGCTATTAGTGCAACCTCCCAAATGAAGTCAAATGTAACATGGAAAAGGCTCCTAATTAGATCCAAAGCTACTATGATCTTCATTGATTAACTACGGATGAAATAGAAAGACCAATGGGCCTGATTCACTCTCAACAGACGCCTTATGAGGGGATGATCACCCAGGTTTATAAGAAACACAGACGGGGGTCTATGCCCGTGCGATTTGGGACAATCCAACAGATGATATAGAAAGAGATAGATTTTATGGTAATTAATTCTCAAATATAAACAATAAAGACTTTTCCTTGAAAATACATCCGAAGAATTCAAAATACTGCATATATTGTGGAGATTCTATCAAAAATTACACCTTTCTTCACACAGACTGGCGGATTTAGTCATAAAAATTTGTACTAAAAGAAAGGAAAGCACTTTATAAGCATTTGTGCCTAAAGGTTTACAGTGAAATTTAGAAAATAAAATTTTAGGTCATGAAAAGCTTCAATACGCGAGTATCACAATCGTTTACTCAAGTGCATTAATGTTTTATAGCATGAAATTGATACCCATTCGATTACATATATATATAGAAAAATGGCCCGCGTTTGATTATAAAAAATACTACTAAAACACACAAAATTATCCGAACAATTTGAAATTGGATAGTCATCCAATCGCCCAAAGATTAAGCCTTTTGGAAGTTCAACAAAAAAAATAATAAAAAATAATAATAATAATAATTTTAACAAAAAAATCCAAAACCAACTAGGTTCATCTAGGGTTTTACAACAAAGTAACTGAGAGAGAGAGAGAGAGAGTGATTTGAACTTCAACTACTACTTATTAGCAACCCATAGTCATATAGATACACTACTTGTAACCAGCACTCAGTAACACGATCAAATGTCGCTGGAAAGATAAAAATCTATATTTAAATCAAAGTTCTAATCACTTACGAGTTCCAAAAATCGATACCGAGAAGCATAAACCTTGAACCAATAATCCCAGCAGCATATATACGTATATGTGTGTATATATATATGTGTGTGTGTTTTATTGGGAGGTACAAAGACAACACAGAGGAGTAAAACCAATTAATAATTTAATAATACAAGAGAGGAAAAAAGTGGAACAGAGTCGGAGTCTCGGAGAAAGGTAGGTTGGTTTTATTCCCCCACCAAAAAAAAAAATTAATAATAATAATAAAAAAATAAAAATAAATAAAATCTTTTATTCTTGTGCACATATATAGGACTTGTGTTATTTTAATCCTGCTCTGACTTCTGTTTAAAAATATTTGAACTCTGATAATTTAAAAGGGGCATTAAACTTCGGTAAATTCTTGCCACCTCAGCACATTGATGTGTTGTATATAAAAGATGGATAATGATATGTGCACATAAAGTGAGTACATAAAGATCTGAGTCATTTATTTTAGTAGAATCCGTGCTTGCATACATAGGACTCATCAAAATTAATGGCCTAAATCTTTATGTGCACACTTTATGTGCACCAATCATTACTCATAAAAGATAGGGTTAATTATATTTCACCTCTTATGGTTAGACTTATTTTCACTATACTCTTCTCTAGTTCAAAAGTGAACATTTAACCGGTTAACTCCCTTGTAATTTTGGACTAAAGCGAAACTATTAAGATTTTTCTCAAAATAACCCCACATGAAGATTAAGTGTTAAAATTAGCCCCACATGGGAGAGTTTATGTGTCAAAATTAATACCATATAGACATTTACCCAAAAAAAACTTTCCAAAGGAGTTAAGTGTTAAAACTAGCCCCGCATACGTGGATTAAATGGCATCATTTTCCCACACAGAGGATTAACCCCAAAATTAACCTTAGAAAGGGGGTTACGTGTTAATATTTTTGGCCAACTTTGTAATTTTTATCAATTTTAATGAAAAAATCTCAACAGTTTCACTTTACTCCGAAAATCATAGTGCGGTTAAGTGTCCACTTTTGAACCACAGGGGAGTAAAGTGAAAATGGACGTAACCATAGAGGGTAAATGAATTTAACTCTAAAAGATATTTTAATTTCCAAATTTAAATTCCAAAAATTAGTTCTTGAATTGACTGGTGCATAATATACAATTGACAAAACATTTCAAAACTATATTTAGAAAACATATCATTACTCATTGCCAATTATAACACATTTTAGAGTACAGCCATACCTCCCAAATTTTTTGTATTCTAAATAGTTTTCAAACATATATGGCAATACTTGATTTTGATTCAAGAATGTTGAATTAATCTCATTGTCACACATGTTTAAAAATTATTTAGAATACAAAATTTAGGAAGCATAGTAATACTCTTTCACTCACCAACATTGCATTCTCGAAGTCCATAGAATTCAGCGTTAAATGATAAAAAAAATGCATGGAATTGCAAAAAAATTTGATCAAGTCATCACATCTTTACTTATATAATTTTGGAAAAAGAAGGGCGAATGCCCTTTTTCTTTTTCTTTTTTGGCACTACACAAGTGGTGGTAGTGCCTCCCACCCCCATGAAACTCAAACCCGCAACAATATGCCAATGAGAGAGAATCCCTTACTATTGGGCCATCCTTTGGTCTCGGATGCCCTTCAATAAGATTGTAATTTTATGGCGAAGACTCTATCTTAGGCCAATCAATTGAGCCGGTTTGCAAGTAAGGATCCATTTGATAAAACTAAAAATTAAGCACTGAAAATTAAGTGTTGAATTGTAATTACTGAAACAGCATTTCAAGTATTGAAAACAGCATTTCAAGTACTGAAATACATTGTATTTAGTGATTATTTTTAGTATATATTTTTCACTTAAAATTTTCATTGATTTTTCGCTAATTTTTCAATTAATTGGTGCATTATCAAACGCATTGAGAAAGACTAAGCGCTGAACACACCCTAATACTCTCTTTTGGTTCATGAAAGAAAGGAAAACGATAATAGTTGGAAAACGTTTTCTTCAACCAAAGAAAATAGTGGGGAAAAAACTAAGGGTGCGTTTGATAAAACTGAAAATTAAGTGCTGAATTTTAAGTACTGAAAATTTTAAACGCTTGAAGTTTTAATCCTTAAAACAATGTTTCAACTATTGAAGTAGAATGCATTCAGTAATTATTTTCAGTAGAAATTTTTCACTTAAAGTTTTCAGTGGTTTTGGAGTTACTTTTTCAATTAAGTGGTATGTTATCAAACGCACTAAAAAAGAATAAGTGCTGAATCTTTTCATTTTCAGCACTTAATGGGGTTATCACTAAGAAACAATGAAAAATAAATTAAAAGTTTAGAATTTTGTGAGTCACCTATTGGAGAAAATTTTTTAACTCTTTGTATTATAAGCATGGAGAAAAATGCAAGAGAAATACACAAAAAAAAAAAAAAAAACTAATTTTGCATTTTTTTTATTATTTTTTTGGTATAAAGGAAACAAGAACGACAAAAGCTAATGCAGAAAACAAGTGCCGCTATTGTCTGCGAGCATAAGGCAGACAAGACCCGAGGGAGGATTCAAAAAATAGCAGAAGGATCGTTCTGGTTCACTCCTTCGTTCACGCCCATATTTCCTTGGCAGTGTGGATGATATTTTCTTTCCTTTCACAAAAGGGTCTCGCCACTTCTATTAGAATCCTTTCACGAGGTTGATTGCTGTTTCTTGCAACCAAACAAAGCATAAGGGACCAAAACTTGGCCGGCCCAAATGTATCTATAAATTCCGAACACAGCTTAAATACACCAGGGGCCATGGGGCCGAGGTTGGATCGATTAGAGCAAAATTTCAGCAGCTCATTTATTGATTTTAAGCTGGAATTTGTTCCAAACAGAAAACCACATAACAAACTAAACATGGTCTGATTTTATTTCTTATAGCCTACATTCATGTAACAGTAACACTCACACTCCCTTCGTTTGGATTGAGAGAACCGGAGATAGGTTAGCAACAGGACGGGTATGGGATGGGTTACCCCGCTAACACAAAACCCTCCACTGACCCTGCCCGAACAAGATCCTATCCCATCCCCGACCCCGACAGACATTTGGGACCCCGTCCCCGCCCCACGCCTGCCCCGCAATCTAATGTACAATCCCCCCAAAAAAAAAAAAAGAAGAAGAAGAGGAAAACTGAATGAAAATCAACAAATTGGGGAAAAAAAATTTGAAAAGTGAATCACACAAATTACAATCAGTCATTTAACTGAAATAGGAAAATTACAGTGCTTCAACAATCACTGTATTGATTCTATTAACTAGATTTGACGGCCAAAACAGATGACCTCTCTTTAATAAAGAGATGAAGCCCTCTTTAGAGCCTGATTGTATGTATATATATATGTATATATATAGAGAGAGAGGGGATTGAAAGACACAAATCGCAAAACACACGCAAAAAATACACAACACACACCTACAGATATGTATGTGTGTGTGTGTATGAGAGAGAGAGAGAGAGAGAGAGAGAGAGAGAGAGAGAGAGAGAGTGCTAAAGATTAGGGCTATGAGAGTTGTGAAGTGAGGGAGTGGGCTTCAAAGCGCTACCGGTGTGCGAGTGACCGCAGACCAGCACCCAAGTGTGGGGCGATCGTCCATCATCAAATCGAAGTCAGAGAGGAGGAGTTTGACTGCTTGTTTGACTCCACGTGAAGTAAAAACCTAACTTTAGTACTCATATGGGAAGTATTTTAGGTAATACAAAAAACTAAAGAGGGTATTTTGGTAAACTAGTTATATAATCAGGCAGGTTCGGGGTATTGTAGCCGCTCCCCGACTCCGACGCACCCAACTCGGGTTATGTTTGTGTCCCCCATACCTGCCCGTACCCCATTATCACATACCCCATACCTGGCCTATAAGGGGAGGGGCGGGGCAGGGCTGGGCGGGACGGGACGGGGAAACTGAAAAATCCACCCCATTACCACCCGTAACCGGAGAGAAAAGGAGAGGAAAAGAAGGGAATCACTTGAAGAGGATAGGAAGGGAATCACTTTCTTTCCAATTCTCTCATTGGATAGTTAAGTTGCGAAAGAAAATAGTGTTAATGGAGAGAATCGGAAAAAACATGAGAAGAAAAAGAACCCATTTTTGGTTCTCTCCAAATCTGAGGAGAGAAGAGAATAGAATAGAATAGAATAGAAGCATAATAAAATGACCAATATATGCTGAATGTTTAATCTTATTTCAACATACCCCTTAAACTTGCAAAGTGTTATGTAATAGAGGGTAAAATAGTAAATTTGCTTTAAAAACTTTATCTTCACTTCTCCTCTCATGAAAGCTAAACAAATAAGAGAACATTGTGTTTCTCTTTTCTTCTCTTCTCTCCATTCAAACAAACATACTTTCTCTTCTCTTCTCCAAATGAGATTCTCTTCTCTTCTCTTCTATTCGATTTTCTCAATCCAAACACAATGCCAATGTTATATCTTAGGGTAATACTTAGGACACACCCAAAGACACAACTTTTGGAACACAACCCAAGAGATGTGTCTATCTCTCTCCTGTGTCACTGTGAGATCCAGTGACATCACATGAGAGATATAGACACATCTTTTGAGTTGTGTCTTTGGGTGTGTCACAATCTTTACTCTATATCTTAATTGCATTTTCATTGTTGGCTCACTTGTGCATCGCCTGAAGGAAAGTGGGTACAAATTTAGAAATAAAAACACTATATGAAGAAACCAGTGTTAAATTAAACAAAATTAGCAGCAAACTTGAACAACAGCTTAATCCAGTTATTACAAACAACAATGCTAGGGTGACAAATAGTTTTTACAAACACACTATATTTCTCTCCTGATTGGCACTGTGAAATCCACTAATATTTCACTCAAATATTACACTAGTACAAATACGTTCCATGCCACACTCATTACCAGGGTCCGAACCCTACAGTGCCACCCAACAGAGAGAGTGGATTTGTAAGTGTTTGTAAAAAATATTTTTCACTCAAACATTACACTAGTACAAATACGTTCCATGCCACACTCGTTCCATGCCACACTCATTACCAGGGTTCGAAACCACCCCACCACTACTCGTCCACAGAAACTTATGACCTTCATGAGACCATTATAAAAAAACAATCACACAAAACCATTACGTTAATTAATGGTAACAGAATAAAAACCACGCAAAGTTCTTTTTTTAATGTAAATATGCCTATTTCTGGCAAGCCAAATTAGTATTCTCTTTTCAAGTAGAAAAAGTTCCTATTTTACATAAAATCACACTGACCACTCTTTGGTACCCTTTTTTTTCTTGGTTCCTAAAATGTCATAATTGCAGAAAATATTCTACAAAATTGCACCGATCTCCCCTCTACTTCGATTGTCAGCAGCATGTTTCCGGGACCATGAAAAATAACTTTTAGCAACTAAATCATCATGACTTTTCAATATTACAAGCTTACCAAAAATTAACTTCGGACTCTTCTATGAAATATGGGGACAAACTTGTAATTACAAAAATTGAAGTTGAGTAAACATGGCGTATCTCCAGAGAGTGTTGCTAAATACATCCACCAAATTTCTCCACGCACTGCATCTCTTGTACAAATGTGGGCATAGAGATATTTGGTCAACTCCAAAACTTTAGGAGAGCTCAATACAATTTTAGAAACGAGCAATGATAGATGCACAATAAAAACCCACAACCAATTGCACAACTTGCGTAAAATTGTTGGACTTCGTGCTAAAAAAGCTGTACACACAAAAAGACAAAAAAAAGATGTACAGCTTTTTCAACACAAAGTCCAATAATTTTAAACAGGTTGTGCAATTGGTTGTGGATTTTTGTTGTGCATCTATCATTTTCCTTTTAGAAACATGCAAGTATTATCTACAATTTAACATCAGAGTTGTCAATGTAATTACTTCACTCACTTCTTTTACTTTCTTAGATTAGTATGCTGTCTCAGCAGGTCAGGCACGGCCGCACAAGAGGCTGTTCTCCTTCCGTCTGGTACAGAGAGAGAGAGACAGAGAGAGAGAGAGAGAGACTTGACTAGCATTTTTCAATGATCACAAAATGGTCAAAATCACACAATTTGCAGAGAGAGTAAAGCCATCAAAGGTCAAATTACACAACTATGCTACGACAATTATCAGAGCACCACACCCACCCAATACTATGTTTCCAACACACAACTACAAATGCTTCAATTATATAACTTCATCATTATACAGGGCTATGCGTGCTAGTTATTTTTCTTAATCATCCTTTGTACCAAAAGTGCAGAGAGAGAGAGAGAGAGAGAGAGCCCAAGCTTTGGAGAAAGTTTTGAAAGAAAGATTGCAGCCGCCTAATCGTCTCTACACATTGAAATCACAAAAATGTAAACATGCTCTTCAACGTAAATTACCAAATCCGCAGAAACACCTTTTGAACGAATTTTTTACCTAAAGCATCAAAATGGGGCAAATATGTCCCTGACCCATCACTGTTTCAACTTATTTCCCAAACCCATCACTTTCTTAGAAGTCGCAGAAACACCTTTTGAACGAATTTTTTACCTAAAGCATCAAAATGGGGCAAATATGTCCCTGACCCATCACTGTTTCAACTTATTTCCCAAACCCATCACTTTCTTAGAAGTCGCTACTTCAAGTAGCGATTTCAGACAAAATAATTTCAGCCAGAAATCGCTACTCGAAATAGCGACTTCGGTGGAGAGTAGAAGTCGCTACTTCAAGTAGCGATTTCATTCTTTACAAAACAATGATTATGTCTGAAGTCGCTATTTCAAGTAGCGACTTCTGCTCTCCAATTTAAGCGAACGTTTTCCTTATCCCTTATTTTGTCTGAAGTCGCTACTTGAAGTAGCGACTTCTAAGAAAGTGATGGGTTTGGGAAATAAGTTGAAACAGTGATGGGTTAGGGACATATTTGCCCCATTTTGATGCTTTGGGTAAAAAAATTCCCTTTTCAACACCCACACTAATTCAGTTTCAATGCCCATAGCACAACAAAAACAAAGCAGATGCAGAAAACGGCTAAAACCATGTAAAACTGCACTCAGCTTGACCTACAAGTTTGGAGAGACCAACATATCCAACAAGGAAAATAGTTTGGAGAGAGCGAATAATAATGGTGAACATAAGATGATCAAGCACATAGCACCGAATAGAATAACGATTCGGACATACCCAAAGACACAATCCAAGAGATGTGCCTATCCAAGACACATCTCTTGGATTGTGTCCCAAAACTTGTGTCTTTGGGTGTGTCTTACGTATTACCAGACTGAATAACATTCTCCTTGCTTACAGCTTACAACACAACAGCAAATGATGAAGAACAAACAAAAGCCAAAAAGTTCATAATAGCCAAGGGTTTGTTTGAGAATGCTTAAAACATGATCTGGTTCAGACTATATCGCATTTTTATATGGATTTGATCAAAACCTAGGACCGGTGCTGGTGCGGGGATTCGGGTGCGAAGGATTTGCCAAATTTTCAAAAAGTGCTGGTGCGGCGAAATATTAAAAATATATTTGTATATAATAGCATATACAAATTATTCTATAACTATTAGTGCATTAGTGTATACCCTAGATAATTGCTAGTATTATTAGCTTCTATTATTTCTTTTTCAAAGGCCCAAAGTTTTCAAAATTGTATAAAGAAGTTTGTATTTTTTTTCAAAAGAACGCTAAAAAAGGACCCAGCCACACACCCGAAGTGTCCCAACTGCACTCATCACGCATACTACCAGGCAAATCCTTTTGCATCCAAAATCCAAATTGAACTCCAAAGGAACACATAAGAATCCTCGGCGCACCCAGTGCGGGTGCGGTGGCCTTTTCGAAGAGTCGATTAGAACCAAGATTGCGTTGGTTTGACAGTTTTAAGAGAGAATTTAGACTGGGTACCGACTCCAGTCCAAGAAAAAGGGATTCACCAAACACTTTAATATATGGAACCACTTCACTTACGAACCATAAAACTGGTTCTTTGTCTTCCAAAATACCCCCTAATAGACAATTTAAGAGAAGAGAAAATAACGCAATTACAGGCTACAGCATAATTAAATCATCAGAATAGCTGAGCTTCGGGATAGTCAGAGACTCAGACAACCCATCAAAAGTGAAGGATTGAAACCAACATCAAGGAAAAAAAATGAAATTTAGGAGATAAGCCTATGTAGTATTAGTAATTTAGTACGCATACATGGATAAACAAATGACGATGAATTTAAGAACACTGACTCAGCGATAGACTTATATCAATGGGTACGCCTCTACTATCTATTTTCTCTATCTATTCACTAGAGCAATTATGCTGGCCCCTATGCTAGATAAGGTAACACAAGTAGTTAAATAAAGACAATGAGTTTTGAGCCTCTCTCTCAACTGAGGACTCTTCGTACCATCTCCACACACTTAACCAGAAAGTAGCCCATCACAACCAAATAAATGCATGTTTTAATCAACATAAAGGTTTAATACATGCTTGTATGACTAAAAGATAGTACCAATTAACCAAATAAAAAAAAATCAGTTTACCACCTAGACTGGACGTGATGAGAAATTTCCATAGCTAACAATTAGCAACTGCAACGAACATGATCCTAAAATGGAATTTTAGTATTAGGTGAATTTCTGGTGACATAGTAATTGTAAAGGTCTGGAAAACCGGGGAAAGCAGCATTAGTAACTAGAAATTTCAAAAACAAAACACATCCGACTTTTCCAAAAAAAAAAAAAAAAAATTCTGACATCTTCCACATAGACACGTATATAAATCTTTATCTTAAAAACAATAAAGCAAAGGTATCAGCCACATTATGAATCTAAACAACCACTATTAAAAAATTCTCAAAAAGAACATATGCATACATCGTCATAGTAGAACATACCCAAAATCAATAACAAGTAACTACCAATAGTGAAGTTTAAGAGCAAATATAGTAAAGAGCTATTTAGCAACCCCGCTTGTCAAAATACCACAATCCGTTCAAGTACTGAACACCAAGTAAACATTATCTCTAGTAAACATCAATTAAAGCCGTCACAGAAACACAACTAATTGAGGCAGATAGAGCGCAGATAGGTGAAGCAGCAACACATGTATAGAGCAGTCCATTTATCAACCAAAGATTTCCTATCTGCAATCACAAAATTATCATAATCATTTAAAGCATTTGTGAGCCCAGAAGCTCTATACACCTAAATCAAATACCCTCTCATATTCAATCATGCTAAAAAAAAAATTAAATAAATAAAAATTAAACAAGTATACAAGTGAAGTTGAGATTCAAATAAATAAATAACATAGAGGTAATTACAAAATCATGAACTAGCAGCCACAATGGTGAATGGGCACCATCCTGCTGCCTTAAAATTGCAGTCCACAGGAACAAGGGTCCAGCAGCACGTATTTTAGATTTTAGTTTATCAAACAAATGGGTTTGGGTTTTTGGGGGGCTTGACAGAGTGAGGTTTCGTTTGGGTACAAAATAGGAACTGTTCTGAAGCTGTGAATAATAACATGAGAACATTGCTTGAAGAATAAGAAGTTCTCGGGCCTCACCGTCTCAACGTTTAGCCACATGATATAAATACAATCTCAGAACACAAACTTTAACTATTAACGGCATAGAAAGTTTACATAGATACTTATAAGCTGTAGGGTATTCCCAATTCATCTGGGACTATGACCTTCAAAGAATTAATTTAGAAACTTTGACTAAATACTACTCCCTCCGTAATAAATTAAGAGTCCTTTACTCAATTTTGGAATGTCCCAATTTAAGAGTCCTCTTTGAAAAGTCAATGTACTTTTACACACATTCCAAGTTTACCCTTTATTATATAAAACTTTGTCACTTTTCATTCTTCTGAGACACGGAAATTCAAACGTAAGAGAGAGGCAATATTGGCAATTTGGAAACTTTCAACATATAAAATAATCTTCCTTAATTTGGGATGGAGGGAGTATTATGCACCCACTATAAATAAAAATAATCACATAATCTGACCCAAAACATGGCCCATAAAGCACTATCAGAGCCCATCTACAGCAAACCTACCAAAAAGCCCTTGACTTCTAAAATCTAATGAGCTAGACATAAAATCACACCAACACCATATTTCTGAAACAACCGTACATTCAGACCCAAGTAACCTTAATCAAACTGTAAAGGATGCTCCATTTAGATTACCAAATTGCTTCATTTCTTGCTAACATGCTCCAAATCAGCTAGGTGACTGATATGCTAGTTTTCTTCTCTTTAAGTTTTTCAAGGTTATCCTTCAGGCTTTAACACGATTTTGTCTCCTCTAAGATAACTCCAGTGTAAGGAATTTTATCAGAATAGGGAATCACAGTATCCATCTTTACATGCTAAGATCAACGTTTCTTTAATCAAATCAGTGGAACTGAAGGCATGTTTAGAGACAGTACTCACTCCTCGTTTCATGAGCACGACTTCCCAACATGCGATTAAGCCCTCCTTGGACTTTGCTTCCCTCCCCAACACAAACACACCCACCCCGACCCCCCCACCCCCCCTTCTAAACTGTCCTCCTCTCTCTTCTTTCCCAAATATTCAACCCGCAACAAGTGAGCAAACTACGTAATTACACCGTGGTCACAAAATAATCAAACATTATGCATCAATAGAAACTACCAACAAAACAATTAAGCCGTCTACCAAGCATGGAAAAGCTCCCATGAACATGCGTTAATTTAAACCTATCAGCGAAAGAGTACAAAAGAATCACCACCTACGCATGAGTCTAATAAAGACATTCAAGCTTTAAATGAACCAAATCGGCAGAGCAAAAAAGAGTGACCAGTAATTTAGAGAAATAGGATATAAGGAGCTAATCAACAAGTATGATGGTAGCATGACATAGTTGATAGTCCTACATATTAACTTATAATTTGGAATGGTAGAGAAAGTCACACTAAGAGATATTTATCTTGGTCACATAACTCACATCAATCTTGTACAAAATAGTTTTGTGATGATCCCTAATTTTCCAAAACAATTAGAAATTTCACAAAAGAAGTAAGAGAGATGGTGGAAACAACAGAATACTTGCTAGAACCTGGGAAAAAAAAGAACAACAAATAAAAGAGTGACAACAAAACACATAGCTGGAGTGGAAACATGAACAATAACAAAGACACATCGAGGAATGTGGCATGCCATAGAACGCCAGCATAATAGTAACAAATATGCAACTATTCGAGTTCACAACGAAAACAGAGAACTGCACAAATAGCTCATTCAAGATTAGAACCCAACAAATATTGAAAACAAGATTTCTAAACTTCAACTTACGTGCAAAGGCAATCAACAAATAGTTAAGCAATCAATCATGGAATACAGAAACGATTAGGTTCCATTTGGATTGACATATGGAAAAAAGAGAAGAGAAACTCAGTAAAAGAAAAGAACAGAAATGTATTGCTCTAGACTGATACTTCATAAGTGCAACATATTCAGGGATATATTGGTCTAGAATGTTTTTATTTCCAGTCTATTCTATTCTCTTCTCCAAATCCCTCCAATTTGGAGAGAAACAAAAATGCGCTCTTTTTTCACTTGGTTTATGACTTCCTTCTCCCCATTACCCTTCTCTTCCCTCCCAACTTAACTTACCAAATAAGAGAAGTAAAAGAAAAATGGTTTCCTTTCTCTTCTCTTCTCTCCACTCCTCTCAATCTAAACTAAACAACTTGATTAAATATGCATATTATAATTGATGCTTATCAAAATGGCAACAGAAAACTAAAAATTTTCTTCAAAGAAGTATATACTGAGAAAAAATAAACAAATTTACCTCAAAAATAGGGCGGCATGCCCTGGTACATTCCACCAGGTGGGACCCTAGGACCAGGCGGAGGCTGGTGCAACTGACTAGGAAATGCAGATGATGATAGCCCATAATTTCCACTATTAGGGTATCCCCCAGAAGGCAATCCACTAGAACTCTGTGGCAACCTATACAGTGAAGACCCACCACTGTTTAACCCACCATACTCACCCGAACCAGACCCACCATACTGTGAACCACCATAGGTGGTCCCACCTAAACCACCACCATAGCCGCCACCACCACCACCACCACCACCACCAGCATTACCCAGAGAAGAAAACCCTTGATTCCCAAATCCTTGCCCCCCAATCGAAGAATTCAAATGAGGGTTTTGATGGGTCATCGCCGGAGGCCCTCCGGCAAACCCAGCATACGACGAAAACCCACCACCGGGCAAACCGTAATTCGAATTCACCGGCATCGAACCGGGCGGCGGTTTGAACTCCTCAGTCGGAGCTTGAACCCCCAAATTGGGCCCACCAGTCTTCCCTTTCTTACCATCCACCGCCAATTTACAGGTCACCTGGTGCCCATCGATGATCTTCATCGTATCAACAAGCGAAGCCTTAGCCCCTTCTTCAGTCTTGAAAACCAAAAAAGCAAAGCCCCTAGGTTTACCACTCTGATTATCAAACCCTAACGGCCCTTCCTCAATCTCTCCGAACATCGAGAAGTGGTCCAATAACCTCTCAGACGAGATCTCAAACGGCACGTTCCCGACGAAAATCTTCCGCATCGACACATCGGCAGCGACGCCGTTCGCCGCCGCGTTGGCGGCAGCGAGCTGCGTCACCGTCATGCGGCCGTCGATTCGCTTGCTGGGCTCTCTTAGGGCTAACAAGGCGGCGTCGATGTGCCGGAAAGTGACAAAGCCGTAGCCTTTGGACTTGCCGGTGGACTTGTCGTTGATTACGATGGCCTCGTCGAGGTCGCCGAAAAGAGAGAAGACGGTGCGGAGTTTATCGGTGGTGGTGTCCCAGCCAAGGCCGCGGACGAAGAGCTTGCGCTTGGAGGGGTCGGCGGAGGCTATGGGACGGACGGCTTCAAGGACGTCGCGGTGGTTGACGACGGCGGTTTGGAGGATTTCGAGGAGCTGGTCTTTTGATAGGGGTTCGAGGATCTCGCGGGCGATTTCTGGGGTCAGAGTAGGGGTGTCGGTGGAGAAAGCGGCGACGTCGTTGTCGTCGGTCTTGCGCTTCTTGGAGGCGGCGTCCATGGCCGATGAGTGAGAGAGAGAGAGAGAGAGAGAGAGAGTGAGACAGAGGGGAGCTGGGGGGGTCTGGTTTTAACAAAACCCTACAACCAAATTGTAAAACGCAGCGTTTTCTTAATTGTGATCTAATAAGAGCAACTGCAGACTGTAGGAGAGAGAATGTAGAGGAACTTGGCTTAAATGTGATACCAAACTATTGTAAGAGTGTAGTTTAAATTATAACTAACTTAGGTATATAGTACTCGAACTTAATTTTATCATGAGTGGTGATATATATACACATTTTTTGACACATTTTTTGATACTCAGTTTTAAATGTATATATCATGTGCTATGTAAGTGGTGCACAGAAAAGCATTAAAAATTCAAACAGCACAAAGTACATGTGTTTAAAGCATAGTGTGCCAAAAAATATATCAAAAAATATATGTGTCAATCATTTTCCTTTTACCATTTCACTAAATTCATTATTATACAGGTCAATACATGTCAGTCAGCTCTGTCATAGCCGCCCCTCTCACAACCAGTTTTCTCAAAGTCGACCTCTCACAACCGACCATCACATAGCCGGCTGGCTTTGTGATTGTTGGCCCATGTGTTATAAAATGAAGGGCAAATTACGGTGACCTCCCTTGAGGTATATGATAATTACAGGGACCTCTCATCTAGTTTGGAAAATAATATTCACCTCCCCTCTACCTACATTTTGTGTCTAAAATTGCCAATTTACCCCTTATACATATATATGTAATGTGTGTGCGCGCGCGCATTAGATAAAATTATATATACATTAGCAAATTTTACAGATTTAGATTTACAGTATTTAATTCTAACTTTATAGAAATTTGCCGTTCTTCGAAAAAAAAAATAAATAAATAAAAGAGTAATGCTATGCTTCCCAAATTCCTTTCCCAAAAGTGTTTCCCAACACATATGGCGGTGAATCTAGTTGATTTTGATTGGTTGATGTTAAATTGGTTCCACATTGATCCCACTTCAATATTATTTTGGGATGAAAATTTGGAAGCATAGCATTACTCTAAATAAATGTTCTAATGTCTTTTACCTACTACTCAGACAAAAAAGTTAATGGCTTAATATTTAAAAACTAAATCTGTAAAATATTGTATATTTGTAAACTATTATAAGTTAGAGCTAAATATTATAAAACCTAAATATTTGTAAACTTTATTATATTTTTACAGATTTTGTTTTTTTTTTTTTTTTAATATTAAGCCATTAGTTTTTTTGTCCAATTAGTAGGTAAAAGACATTAGAACATTTATTTAGAGTAATGCTATGCTTCCCAAATGAAAATTTGTAAATTTACAATACTTCACAGATTCAGTTTTTTTAAAATTAAGTCATTGATTTTTTTGTCCAAGTAGTAGGTAAGAGACATTAAAACATTTATTTACAGTAATGCCTTGCTTTCAAAATTTTTATCTCAAATGGTATTGAAATGGGACTGCTGTGGAACCACTTTAGCATCAACCAATCAAAATCAACTATGTCTACTACTACATGTGTTGGGAAAACACTTTTGGGAGGCATAGCATTACCATTTTATTTATAAATTTTTTTTATAAAGTTAAGACTAATATAAATCTAAATTTGTAAAATTTATTAACGTATGTATAATTGTATCTAATGCGCGCGCGCGCACACACACGCATATACATAAGGAGATAAGGGGTAAATTGGCAATCTTACACACAAAAAGTAGGTATAGGGAGATAAGTGTTATTTTCCAAGGGTAATTCTTTAGTGACAACCTTCATACAACTTTCATACAACCTCTTAAAAGATGTGTCTATCTCTCTCCTGTGTCACTATAGGGTCCAGTGACATCATAGGAGAGAGATAGACACATCTTTTTAGGAGGTTGTATGAAAGTTGTAGGAAAGTTGTCACCAAAGAATTACTCATTTTCCAAACTAGCGAAAAGGTCCCTATAATTGTCATATATTTCAAGTGAGATCAGTGTAATTTGCCCTAAAATGAATTTAGGCAACATAATTTATAGTATGTGACTGAACTCATCTTGAGCATCAGCACATGCATTGTAATTCATAGTGGATAAAAAAGAAACCCAATGAGGCAATAAGATGGTTCATGATTGCTTAGCACAAAAGGAATGGTGCATAGGGTCGGATTTGCCTTAGTCGGCCCACTCAGCCTGCTCTTCCTTGGCCGGCCCACTATAGTCGGCTATTTCTTTGCCGACCCATGCAGGATTTATATTACGAAAATTTAAATCTTATGCGTAGCGGAAAAACAGGTTTCAAAAACTTGATTGGCATGCTCGGATCTACTACTCATGATTAAATCTGTAGATGCGTAGGAAGGAAAGGACAAGAGCATTACCTTTAGGTCTTGAATCCAATTTTTTGATTGTCTTCTCCTTTTGCATGCGGTAGCTTCTTCCAGGTGTTCTTTTGTAACACCCGTACCCGGGAGAAAGGTTTAACTATCTCGTAATGTGCATTAATTCAAAATTAATTAGTGTATAAGAGTAGATTAAGGGGAGGCTATGGACTCACCCATGAAAAAGTGATCAGTAAATGACACCACTTGGAAAAGTCCCCAGTGAGGTGGGACAGGTATTGAAATGGAACCCAGCGAAGGGTAAATTGGTAATTTATATTTTAAATAATTAAATGCATTTTATGTGATTAGATGAATATTTGTTTACACGCTTTCATATTATATGTTGATATATGTGTAGCATTTGGTGTTATAAGGGTATAAATGAAACGGATTTAAAATTTGTAGGTGCGATAGCAATTTCATAAAATATGTGGGACCCACGTTGGGACCCATACGAAACTTAGACAAACACTCATTAGATAATTGGGTAGTTGATGAAATGTTTGGGGGATTTCATAATAGAAACTTAAAAAAAAAGGGGGATGCAAATGAAAATTTTCATAAAGATATGGTAATGACACCACACACGTGCATGTGTGTGTATGTGTCAATAGAGAGTGAGAGACTCTCAAAACAATTGACAGAAAATCAAGAGAAAAGAGAGAGAGCCCGGGAGAGAAAGACGAAGACGAGACGCCGACGTCGTTTTTTCCGCCGTTCCGTCGCCGCCGTTCGTCGGATTCGCGAACCGAAGCCGTTTTCGGACTCATGGAGGTGAGACGATCGTTTCTATACCTTTTATTTACATTTTAATCATCGGATTTTGGTAGCTCACTCTAAACGGTGACAAGCGGTTGCCGAAAACTTGTAGGAACCACTCCGGAGTAGGATTTGGGCAACAATCGTTAAGGAATTTGCTTGTTGGGGTAAAATCTATAAGAGGTGAGTGACTCTAATCCATGGGCTGAATGTAAATCATGTTAAATGTGTTAATTTACATGTTAGTTTGTTGAATTCTTGTAAGTTAGAGCATGGACATGAGAGTTGGATATATATTAACTTGTTGATATATGTGGGTTTGGTTAGTTTACTTAAAATTGGAAGTTAATATGTGTTAAATGGTGTGTAAATTACCATGTTGAGATGATTATGTGATTATGTTATGTGGGTTGAAGAAAGCCTTATGTTAATTCACTGTGGATTTACTCCATAATAAGGAGAAGTGGAAAAACCCAACGGTGTAAGGGTACTCACCACTCTAACTGTGTAAAGGTGTGTGGGTGGCGACCCAGCTGTGGAAGGGTATGTGAGGTGGTGTGAATTAGAGGTGCTATATGCGCATAAGGAAAAAGGCAAGAGCGACGACACGGTGAATTGATGTTTGGTCTTTGGAGACTAAATGATATGTTAATTGTTGATTTGTGCATTGAATATGACATTACACTCATACATGTGATTAGTTTTACTCACTAAGCGAAAGCTTAAACAAATACTATTTTCTGTTGTGGTTATTGAATAACCACCGCAGGTACGGAGCAATACCCGGAGAGGAAGTGACGTGCTCGGGAAGAGGGGGAAAAGGTTTTGGAACTTGTAGATATGTTTTAAGCCTATATTACAGTATAACTAGTGGCTTAAGGTCCTTGACTTGAGGCTTGAAGTCTTGACTTGTGGATGGGAGAGATGGGAGAGATGGGGGAGATTTGAGCCTCATGCTTGAGAACTTCTTTTGAACTTGTAAAATGGTGTAATTATGGTTTCTTTTATGTTAATGTTCATACTTAGTGTAGACACCCCAATTTTGACCGACCGTTGAATTTAGGAGAGTGTAACCTCCGTATCCGATGATGACAAGGACCGAAAAAATTGAAGTATTCCAAGCTCTTCAGAAAATCTCCAAAACGCGATAAAACTTCACAGAAAGAAGAAAATACCAGGTATTTAGGAGAATTCAGGTATAAGACATGACTTTTGGAAAAAAATCTTCAAAAATAATTTGCTTTGAAAAGAAGGAAGACCTAAAGAGGGAATCTTAGCTAAAAACGGCACACGGCAGACTGCCGCGGCACTCACTAAGTGCCGCACGGCAATCAGAGAGTGCCGTTCCGGCATTCACCAAGTGCCGCCAAAATTTTCTGACTGCCGTTCACTTTTAAAGTCTGTATTTTGCAGTGCAATACGTATGCGTATGCGAATAAGAACAAAAAACTGATAAAGTAAGACTGACAAAAACGCGGCAATCCATTAATTACTGCGGCATTTGATGAATGCCGTGCGGCAGTCATGAAGTGCCGCGACGGCAGTCATGAACTGCCGCGGCGGCATTCACGGACTGCCGCGACAGTTCCTGGACTGCCGCGCTGGGCAGCAGTCTGTCTAATTTCAGAAAGTACACATTGTACCACCAAATGAGATGCTTACACATGTCTTTTACTCCGAATTTACTGAAATTACCTAGGTATATTTGCCTATATAAGAAGAGGTATCTTCATGGGAAAGGGGGACCAACCAAGAGAAAAATATTGGGAGAACAACACATACAAAAAATACTTCCATTACACCAACATTTTAGAGAGAAAAGAGAGAGTTTAGAGAAAACTAGGAAGAAGAGCTTGGAAGATCTTCAAAGAAGAAAAACTTTGAGGATAGTTGGAGGTGATCCTCTAACCATAAGTTGTTTTATTTGCATTCTTTCCTTTGGATCCTCAAACTATTTTGTTTTCTTTGCTTCATTTCTTTTATTGTTCATGCTTCCTTCTTGAGACTATTAGAGATCCTCAATATCTCTCTTGAAATCTCTTGAATGTGATCTTTTGAATCCCATGTAAGCTTATGCTTCACATGGAAATCAAAGTTTGATCATCATTTTATTTTATAAACAAATAGATAGATCCAAGTCCACACTCATGACTTGGATCCTCTAAGCTTGAGTTTTCATGGAGTCTCCTTATATTCCTTGAAAACTCATGAGTTTTAGCCATATCTTCATCTCCAATTGCCATCAAATGGTAGGAGGAAGTGGTTTTGAGTCTAAGTCCATCTCCATGGCTTGGGTTCCTTATCTTGTAGATTTCATGAAGTCCATCCATACTTCATTTGAAACCTATGGAAAATAAAAGTCTTTAGTCTCCAATGACCATCAAATGGTAGGAGAAGTGGTTTGGTTTAACCCAACTTCATGGTTTAATAGTTGGGGTTACCAAATAAAAGTTGAACTTGAAAAATGAAAACAGTGAGTTCACAAACTGTTTTTGATCAAAGATTTTTAGTTCGAAATCTAACCGTTGAAATCAAGTGAAACCAACGGGAAAGTGTCAATAACACAATATTCTACCACTATAATTTTTGTTTTAAGGTAGTTTTATGTTTAGAATGGTTTGGTCATGAGTTTTGTGAAGTAATAACAATCTGTCCAGAGTTTCAGAATAGTTTCAGAACAGTGACACTCTTTTGAAACAATTAAATCAGAGTTCTAATAAAGTGTTTGTGACCTAAAATAATTTTTTCTATGAGGTTTAATGTGTTAGGAAGTCACCCTAAAAAGAACAAAGCATTTCCCATTTTTTTACTATTTGTAAAAAATCAAACAATATCTCTGGACAGAGAGTTGTACATCTCTGAGTGACGTCTGATGTTTGTCATTTTCCCGGAGATCCGACCGTTGAAAATTTGATTTTCTTTTTGATTTGGAAACTAGACTCACAAAGGCATAACATATCCAAAAATCATTAAGATCCAACAGTCGAAAGTATTTTATTCCTATTTTTTAATGTCTGGTCTGCTCTCTGCAATTTTCAGAGTTTTATGACACATTTGACCAACTTTGTAAATAATGGTCCAAATGACTTTTCTATGACCTAAGGCTTAAACCATGTTTTAATAATGATTAGTTGAGCTTGAATTCAAAGTTTAAGAGTATTTCATAGTTTATCCTTGTCCATGTATATATTCATCCATATGGTGTGACACTTGTAATTAGGACTTATTTGCTTTGAATTTAATTAGATTAGATAGATTTAAGCTAGAAATTTAGGATTGTTATTTCTAACTTCATATCTTGCATATCATGTGAACTAACCCTTTGTTTTGTAGCACTATTAAGGTACGATTTCTCAATCCCTCTCTAGTTTATTAAATTCATTGATTTTATTTAATTTTTGACTTAATGCGCGACACCTTAGAATTAAGATTTGTCTTATGTGTATATATATGGATTAGAGACTCTTTTCCTAGGTTTTATTTAATCGCATGCATTGCACGTTTAATATTCGCAGCTGGATCCCGGGTAAGCTCTCTTGCTCCCTATTTGCATATCATATTGCTTGCTATTTGACATATGTGGCTTATGAATGATATTTTTGTCATTTTACACCCTTTGGACATGCTTTTGTGATGTATATGTATATATGTATTAGTTGAGGGCATGCTTAGATTAATAAATTTGATTAAAAGGATGTTGAGTAGAGGCCTATCGCAAGATAGGATGAGAGAGGGTGTTTTAGTCCGACGGGCTCCTTCCTCTCTCATTCCATAATCCCCGGACCTAGTTAATCTTTGGTTTCGCAAAAGATCAGTTTGCTTTCAAATGGTTTCTTAATTTTTCCTTTTAAAAATTAAGTGGCGACTCTTATACTTGAATTTGAAAAATTATTTTAAAAACAAAAGTGGGCCCAAATGCCGGTATCCACACTTAGGTTGTTGGAAATGAATTTGGAACATAACTATGTATTTGGAAGTGAAAAGTAGAACCTATGTATAATCTCTTTTGTTTTGCTCAAATAGTGCAAGTTAGTAATTAAGACCATCTTGACAAGTTCGGATGTGTCGCTAGGGTCTTAAACATGTTTCCTTAGTGTTCACAATGCTAGTTACAACCTTGAGTTGATTCCCAATAAGTTTCATGAATTTTGAATGAGAGTTGAGTTTCAAAGTTTAAAAAGTTCATTGTAGTTCAAATGAAATGAGTTCTTAGTGGATTTGATCAAATTGTGAATATGATTCTATGATCCATGCTTGACTTAAGTTTAAAAGTGTTTGGAAATGTGTTGGATATGTTTTCCTAAAGTTTCATAAGGTTTCCATGAGTTTTGGTTATGAATTGGTAAGTTGGGAACTTGTTTGACAGCAAAAATTTAGCAGCAGAATTTGTGAAGGGATCGATCCGGGTTTATGAAGGAATCGATCCGCCCTTTTAAGGGAACATTATGCGAGAGACTCATATAAATGGATCGATCCGCGTTTTATGAAGGGATCGATCCGCTTGTTTTTTTTTCACAGCACGTCCGCTTTTACGAAAACGTGCATAACTTTTTCTAGAAAACTCGGATTCGCGCGCCGTTTGTTGCGTTGGAACCAGGACTCAAAAATCTAACTTTTGGTATAAACATTTTACATACTTTATTAATGACCATTTTACCCTTGGGGCCTATTTTGTAACAATAGAGTTGTTTAATGTGGTTAAATACATGCGTTTCTTAGTAATTTGTATGTTTCTTTGCAAATTAATGTAATTGGGAGCTTGTAGCATTGTTACACGTGTCCTAATCCGCACGAGGCGGGTTGGGGTGTGACAATTTTTGGTATCAGAGCAATAGGCTAGAGCCTTTGGGATGAGTGATGTATACAACGCGTAGTGTGCACACAACGACACGTAATTACATGATCATGCATTCACGTTTACTTAGCATGTTTTTAATATTGATTAGCATGCCATGGAGTTATTTAAAGTAATGTGAGTGTATAATATGTGTGGGTGTCAAGCATAATGTCTGGAGGTGAGAAATCAAACCGTATGGAAAGAGTTAAAAGGGCAATTGAAGGGTTAGTCCGAGTGGCAGAAACACGTGTAGTTGAGGAAAGACCGGTACAACCAAATCCAAACCCGAGGGAGGAAGTTGTTACTATTTCAAAATTTCACAAGCAAAAGCCAACTATATTCCGTGGGGAAGCCGATCCGATGAGGGAAAACTTTTGGATTTCAGATACGGAGAAGATTTTCAGAGTGCTACCATGTACGGAAGAACAAAAGGTTTTATTTGCAGCTGACACATTGAAGGATGAGGCGCAATATTGGTGGCGTACCAAGCTAGGCCCAGGTCAACCAGCCACTTGGGAACATTTCCTAAAGGTATTCAACGAACAATACTTCCCGGAGTCCTTCAAAGACCAAAAAGCTCAAGAGTTCATGGAGTTAACACAAGGTGGGATGTCGGTTAGAGAGTACTCGGCACAATATACAAGTTTGGGAAGGTTTGCTCGAGACATGATAACAAATGAAAAGGTGAAAGCGAGGAAGTTTGTATCAGGACTTAAAAGTGATATCCGGGGCGAGTAACAGTATTTCGACCTCAAACATACGCTGAGGCACTAGATATTGCTTCCATTGTGGAGAGAGACCTTAGGTTCAATTCAAGCATGCCACCACCACCGAGCTCACCAAACAAGAGGCTGGGGTCAAATGAGTATAGTGAACAGGAAAGTTTCAAAAGGCAAAACTCTAGAAGTCAATCGATAAGTAGTGGTTCAAGTGAGGAAAGACCGTGGTGTTCCACGTGTAATAAACAACATTGGGAAAAATGCTATCAAACGATAACTTGTAATGTTTGTCAAGAACTCGGACATATCGCGAGGAACTGTCCACATCGGAGCACGGTAATTAAGGGAAATTGTTATATATGTGATCAACCGGGTCATCGAGCGCGGGATTGTCCTAATAAACGACAAGGAGGTTCGGGTTCTTTTGCGCTAAGTAAAACAACTCAAGGATCTATGCAGCAACCGGTGGGAAGAGAACAAAGGGGAGCTAGATATTTTCAACTCACAACCGCAGGGACATCCATCACAGATAAAGAGGCGAAATGTATAGTTACTAGATCATCATTAAGATGAGAAATTGGAGTTTGGGGAGAACATCTATGAGTGGTAGACGCTTGAGTAGAGCAAAGTTTGGGGACCAAACTTCTTTTTAGAGGGGGAGAAATGTAACACCCGTACTCGGGAGAAAAGTTTAACTATCTCGTAATGTGCATTAATTCAAAATTAATTAGTGTATAAGAATAGATTAAGGGGAGGCTATAGACTCACCCATGAAAAAGTGATCAGTAAATGACACCACTTGGAAAAGTCCCCAGTGAGGTGGGACAGGTATTTAAATGGAACCCAGCGAAGGGTAAATTGGTAATTTGTATTTTAAATGATTAGATGCATTTTATGTGATTACATGAATATTTGTTTACACGCTTTCATGTTACATGTTGATATATGTGTAGCATTTGGTGTTATAAGGGTATAAATGAAACGGATTTAAAATTTGTAGGTGCGATAGCAATTTCAAAAAATATGTGGGACCCACATTGGGACCCATACGAAACTTAGACAAACACTCATTAGATAATTGGGTAGTTGATGGAATGTTTGGGGGTTTTCATAATAGGAACTTAAAAAAAAAGGGGGATGCAAATGAAAATTTGCATAAAGATATGGTAATGACACCACACACTTGCATGTGTGTGTATGTGTCAATAGAGAGTGAGAGACTCTCAAAACAATTGACAGAAAATCAAGAGAAAAGAGAGAGAGCCCGGGAGAGAAAGACGGAGCCGAGACGCCGACGTCGTTTTTTCCGCCGTTCCGTCGCCGCCGTTCGTCGGATTCGCGAACCGAAGCTGTTTTCGGACTCGTGGAGGTGAGACGATCGTTTCTATACCTTTTATTTATATTTTAATCATCGGATTTTGGTAGCTCACTCTAAACGGTGACAAGCGGTTGCCGAAAACTTGTAGGAACCACTCCGGAGTAGGATTTGGGCAACAATCGTTAAGGAATTTGCTTGTTGGGGTAAAATCTATAAGAGGTGACTGACTCTAATCCATGGGCTGAATGTAAATCATGTTAAATGTGTTAATTTACATGTTAGTTTGTTGAATTCTTGTAAGTTAAAGCATGGACATGAGAGTTGGATATATATTAACTTGTTGATATATGTGGGTTTGGTTAGTTCACTTAAAATTGGAAGTTAATATGTGTTAAATGGTCCTCGTAACCATGTCGGGATTACTTCATTCCTATATGGACATTGTACTGAATCCTAGTTGAGACTTACATATCTATAGAAGTGATGTCTCCCCAACTACTTAGGAGGAATTCATAGTTATGATTCATGATTCTCCCATATTTGATAGATTTAAGCTAGAATTTTAAGAATATTGCTTAAGACTTGGGCATTATATTTGGAGCATGTGTACTAACCTTTGTTTTGTAGCGCATTTGAGGTACAATTTTTCAACCATTTCTCTAGTTTATTTAATTCCTTGATTTTATTGATTATACGACCTCATGCGCGACACCTTAGAATTAGGATCTTGCCTTTTGTGAATATATGTGATTAGAGACCTTTTCTTAGGTTTCTATTCGTATACATTGCACGTTTAATATTCGCGGCATGAATCCCGAGTAAGTTCCATAGTTCCCTATTTGCATATCATATTGCTTGCTACATGAATTATATAGCTTTTGAATGATATTTTATCACTTGCAATCTTACACCCTTTAGACATGCTTTTGTAATGTATATTTATACATATGTATTAGTTGAGGACATGCTTAGATTATTAATTCGATTAAAAGGATGTTAAGTAGAGGCCTATCACGAGATAGGATGAGAGGGGGTGTTTTAGTCCGACGGGCTCCTTCCCCTCTTATTCCATAATCCCTGGACCTAGAAAATCTCTGGTTTCTTAATTTTCCTTTTAAAAATTATATGGCAACTCTTGGTATGAACTTTGGAAAATGTTTTAAAATTAAAAAGCTATGGACCCAAATGCCGGTATCTACAATCTGGCGACTCTGCTGGGGATCGAACCTAGAATCTCTGGTTTTGCAGACCAGAATTCTGACTTTATGTTCACTTGAGGATTAGACTTGAAAAACATCTCTTTAATCAAATTTATTAATCTTTGTATGCATGTTGCATTTCACTTGCATGTCTCGCCAGTCGATTGCATGGAACTATGACCTTGAAGGCTCGGGGTAACCCGGTCGGTCAAGCCATCATGAGACTGTATGATCTGATCTTGTACCATGTATTGGTATATGAAGCATCCTATCGGATGTGTGTCAAGGGTCCCTTATTTGACCAAAACCCAGCCTTTGTATGATAGTTTCTGTAGAACCTTTCAATCTTAGGGAAATCAATTCTTGATTAGGGTTATATGCTAGGGAGTTTTGTTTGCCCAAAAGGGATTACTTGAGATGATGACGATGCTTACTTGATAAAAGACGTGTAACCTCTTAATCACTTTTGAGCAAGTCTTTCTCATGTCTTGCGATATTGGAAGATTAAGCCGAATCTTGATTACAAGATTGCACTTCTTATATCTCATTAGCTAAGCACCATTGACATTGTATGCATCCGAATTCATGAAAAGTACGACAATAATCCGATCATGTGATCCTCCTACCCAAAGAGTTTTAAATCCATCTTTGAAAGCAAACAGATTTTACTATCTTTTCCCCAAGGTTTTCGAGCACCCTTTCGAAAAATCTTTTGAGTTCACTTTTGATTAAAATTCCAAGACAACCTTTGTTAAAATATGTTCTCATATCCTCATCTTTGAAGAACCCAAAAATCAGGGGAACTGTTTTTAGAAGAAATGTTTTTCGAATGAATTCCAAAAAAAAAATTCAACCCGACCAATGAGAAATGTTTTACACCCTCATTTTCAAATAAAAGATTCAAAAATTATTGAGAATTGTCTTTTCTCACCATTCTAAAGAAAATGCTTTTTAAATGAATTTCAAATTTTTTTTTTATATACCCAACCTTTGAAAGGGTAGTGAGGGTCACAATGAAAGGGGAAATTATTGCACTTGACATAAGTGAGGATTTTATGTGCTTATGTGTTTACGTATTAGGATTAAAATTTTCCTTTTCTTTGGCATATAGAATAGGCATACACGCACACATGCATTGCATCCGTGTGACATATGAACCATCCGTAAAAAGTGTTTTTCTTTACCAAGGGTCTTTCAAAACAAAAAAAATATATATATATATATATGACAAAAGGAAGCAAATAAAAAGTTTTTTAAAAAGAGAAAGTTAAACCTTTTGTAGGGGCAAAAATAGCATCAAGTTCAGATACAGCCTGGTTTAGGGGTCCCACAGCAATGCTAGTGAGAAGAGAAGACACTAAAATGGCAGAGGAAAGGAACAATGGGGAAGTAGCAGAGTTGAGAATGCTGGTAGAACAACAAGCAGAGCAAATAAGGCGGCAGGCCAAAAATATGAACCATATGATGGGAATAATAGAAGCACTGAATCGCCAACCACCACTTGTAATTCTGTCGGTTATGGACCCACCTCTGGGGGGGGGAAGGAGATTGGTTTGATGATCAGGAAGCACAATGGACTGATGCGCTACGGGCCAACAGAGAAAGGGAGAAAGTAGAGAAAAAGAGGCTACTGACCGAGAAGATAGATAAGCTGGAAAGGGTAATGTGCAAAGCCCAAGGAGTTGACACTTATTTGCTAGAACTAGAAGGTATATATGATGGGGCTTGTGAGGTACTGCCTGCTGGATTCAAAATGCCAGTCTTTGACAAGTTTGATGGAATCGAAAACCCTCGGAGTCATATCCAAATATCCAAATGTGCATAGGCGCCCTTCAGCCGAGCACAACCATGATGGTTGTTCTGTTCCAGCAGACATTAACTAGAGCCGCTCTATCATGGTACCTTACATTAGAGCCAAGCAAGACTCAGATATGGGAGGAAGTTGTTAAGTCGTTCGTAGCCCAATACGAGTACAATCAAGACCTGGACATTACTATCAGAGATCTAGAGACTACCAGGCAGGGAAATAAGGAGTCTTTCGCTGAGTACTTAAGCCGTTGGAGAGGGAAGGCAGCTAAAATGGTCCAGAGGCCTACTGAAAAAGAACAAATCCGAATGCTGATGAAGAATCTCCAACCTGTTTACTAAGAGAAAATGAGATTTCAGTCAATCAACACTTTTGCTGAACTATTTGATGTAGGGACTCGAATCGAAGATGCAATCCAAGAGGGAGTAATAAAGAAGGAGGAATAGCCAAATCGGTACAGAAGACCGAACTATGGGTCCAATGGAGGACAGTTGGGGGGTCACTCTGGCCCCACCGATGTCAATGCACTGAACTAGCTGGAGAGTAAATTTGACATAACACCAAGGAGAGGGGGGACAAACCACCGAGAAAATTCTCAGATCTGGGAGTATCAACGTCAACCGCTCTCGATAGGCTATTAGCAAAAGGGCATCTCCGTCAGTTGGAACCTCAACCTCTACCGAGTCCACTTCCGCCAAGTTTTCAAGGGGATCTCTTTTGCAAATTTTACCAATAAAAGGGCCACTCAACGAATCGGTGCATGAGATTAAGGCACGAAATCCAAGATCTTATTAATAACAAGGTGATATCAAAACTGCCCTCCAGAGCTCCAAATGTCACGAGAAATCCACTACCAAACCACCATACTGTACCACCACCGCAAGGCCTCTTTTCTTGGGGATAGAAAAAACCATCTTCAATCCATCTAGGCTAATCACTAAGGCTAGGACACCAAGAAGGCCTTATCAACTACTAGAGGATCCGACAATCTATACTTTGGAGGGTGCTTTGAAGGGACAATCAGTAAGATGTGAAGAAGAAATGACAGAACAGATGGATTGGTGGGTTCGAGAAACTAGTAATATAGATCAGATAGAGGATGATTTGTGGTACAAGAGTGATGAAGAGGTGGGAACCAAAAATGGGAGTTTGGAAAGAGTTTCAGAGGCCGACAATTTGTGGATGGGAGAAGAAGTCAGTCATTTGAATCGGTCAGGCAGACACTTCAAGCCGCACGAGCTAGAGGAAGATCACCCAGGGAGGGATCTAGACAAGGAAAAGGGAAAAATGGATGAAGAAATAGAGGAAGATAGGGTCTTGAAACAATTGAAGAAAACTCAGGCTAACATCACTGTTTGGGGTTTGCTGATCGCTTCCAAAAGCCATAGGCAGGCAGTTTTGGATGCCTTAATTCAGTCGGATGTTTCCATTAACATGACCCCGGAAGATATTGTAGGGTTGATCGGCAAAATTCCAGCCCTAGCTATCACATTCTCTTTGGATGATGTCCCCCCAGAAGTGCCTATTCATAACAAACCCCTATACATCATCGTCGAATGCTTGGGAAACACCGTGCCTGCTTACCTAATTGATAATGGATCAGCTCTGAATGTATATCTGTTCTGAACGGCTAAGCGAATGTGTCTGGATGAGTCAACATTCATCCCGTCAGAACAAAGGGTGAGGGCATATGATAATACCCAGAGGACGGTCATGAGAATTATTTTTCTCAATCTCGCTGTCGGTCCTGTAAACAAAGAAGCCGAATTCTAGGTCATTGACATTCCCGCTTCCTTCAACCTGCTGCTAGGGAGGCCATGGTTGGACAGTTTGGGTGCTATACCTTCAATAATTCGTCAGAAGGTTAAATGTGTCTGGGAGAACAAGGTCTGTGATATCCTCGGGGACAGTTGAGTCCGGTTGTCCGAAGCATCATCAAGCGCATCGGTTTTAGAACTTCAGTTGCAAGAAAAGGAAGCAGACTTGGGAGGGTTTGAGTTCGCTAACATGATGGAAGGTGAGAAGCCAAGAGAGTTCCTGCCGCTTTACTCCGATCAGTATGTAAGCCCATTGGTCGCAGGGATCATGAAGAAAATGGGTTTCTTTCTAGGTATGGGACTGGGGGAGAATCATCAAGGTCTGCCAGAGTTTCCAAAGATCCCTAATCAGACTAACACTCGTGGCCTGGACTATCAACCATCCAAGAAGGAGCCAAAGGAAAAGAAAAAGGCTACCGATGCGCCAATGACTCCATACCAGAAAACGCTCAACGGATACTTTGTGAAAGAGGGTGAGGATTTCCCCTTTTGTAGTTTCCCAGAACCATGGGTGGACCAGAAAGACAATAGCCTGAAGTCAGGGTTTGAGATCTTCTTCCCCTACGAATTCTTTACGTATGAAGATTCGTACTTACAGGTGCCTGTTAAGTCAGTTACTGCTAAAGATTGGATTGGTACATTAGATGGCTCGATCATGAAAAACCTGCTGGGCGAAAGGAGCATAGAAACTATAGAAACGGGTCATGAAAAGGCCAAAGAAGAATACATTGAGGGTTTGGTTGAGGTGGCAGTAGAAAGTGAGGGAAATTAGAAGGATCAAGAGAAGACCGACAAAGGACCAGGAAAGAAAGATATGAAAGAAATCACAAAGATGGGGGATCAAGAAGAATGCTGCATCACTGAACTGGGAGGAAAAAGCAAGAGGGAATGGGTCTTTGAGTCTAGTAATAGGTATCCCCCACACCCAGAGTCTGTAATGGCCCAAATGAGACGTCTTTTGATTTCCATGTCTATTGTAATCGCTCCCAAAAGTAAGATCAATGAAAATGTGACTAATTCTGCCTACTCGAATGTGCTTAATGAATGTGATGAATGTGATGATCATGAAATACCCATTGAATTGCAAGAGTTAATCGAAAAAGAAAAAGAATCTGCATGTAAAATCATTGAGGACACTCTAACAATTAATCTAGAAAATTAAAATAATCCTCAAAATGTCTTTATCAGCTCTATGCTTAGCAAAGAAGAAAGCGAAGAATTAATCAAACTATTAAAT
This sequence comes from Hydrangea macrophylla, assembly GCA_033977485.1. Taxonomy (NCBI): domain Eukaryota; kingdom Viridiplantae; phylum Streptophyta; class Magnoliopsida; order Cornales; family Hydrangeaceae; genus Hydrangea; species Hydrangea macrophylla. The sequence goes on along the minus strand of CM066988.1, from coordinate 83,829,774 downwards.
GAATTCAAAGATATTTTTGCATGGTCTTATAGTGATATGCCAGGCATTGATCCAGAGATAGTCCAACATCATATCCCCCTCTTTCCTAACTCTAAACCAATAAAACAAAAATTGAGGCGAATGAGGCCAAAATGGGCACTTAAGGTGAAAGAGGAAGTTAAAAAGCAGTTAGGGGTCGGATTCTTGATGGTCACCGAGTATCCAGAATGGATCGCCAACATTGTACCGATTCCGAAAAAGGATGGTCGTGTTAGGCTTGCGTTGATTTCTGAGACTTAAACAAAGCAAGCCCTAAAGATGATTTTCCTTACCACATATCGACGTCCTCGTTGATAACACTACCGGGCACGAACTTCTGTCTTTTATGGATGGGTTCTCAGGATATAACCAAATCCTCATGGCACCCAAAGACAGGGATAAAACCATATTCATCACGCCGTGGGGGACATATTGCTATAGGGTAATGCCATTTGGCCTTAAGAATGCAGGAGTAACTTATCAGCGGGCCGCTACTACGCTATTGCACGACATGATCCATAAGGAGGTAAAGGCATATGTGGACGATATGATTGTAAACTCTAAGGAAAGAAGAGGCCACTTGGAGGCGTTAAGAAAATTCTTTGGGAGGTTGAGGGAATTCAAAATGAGGCTGAACCCGTAGAAGTGTACCTTCGGGGTCACCACCGAAAAGCTGTTAGGGTTCCTTATCACTCAGAGGGGAATAGAGGTAGACCCAACCAAAATAAAAGCTATCGTCAAAATGGAGCCGCCTAAGAGTGAAAAAGAGCTAAGGGGTTTCCTGGGTAGAATACAGTTCATAAGTCGTTTCATCTCAAAACTCACCCTGACTTGGGACCCGTTGTTTAAATTGCTCAGAAAAGGAGAGAAGTTTGAATGGGATACCCTGTGTCAACAAGCCTTCGATAAAATCAAAACCTACCTCCAAATCCCACCTGTCTTGTCATCACCCTCACCCGGGAGGCCTTTAATGCTGTACCTTTCAGTGTCCGAGGATTCGATGGGGTGTATGTTGGCCCAAGAAGGGGAAGAGGGGAATGTGGAAAAGGCCATTTATTATTTGAGCAAGAGGATGACCGAATACGAGCTGAAATACTCACCTTTAGAAAAAGCCTGTTGGGCCCTAGTCTGGTGTACCCGTCATCTTAGGCACTACATATTGGCCTTTCCTGCTGTCCTAATCTCCCGAATGGACCCACTCAAATACCCATTCGAAAAGCCTGTCTTGACCAGTAGAATTTCCCATTGGACCATGATGTTGGCCGAATTCGATATCAGATATGTCACTTCTAAGTCTGTTAAAGGAAGAGCCATTGCTGAATACCTAGCCGACCTTGCCATAGAATATGAGGAGAAAGGGGAGTTCAAGTTTCCTGACGAAGGGGTAATGGAGTTGAAAGAGGGTCTGTGGAAGATGTATTTTGATGAAGTTCAACTAGGCTATGGGTTGGAATCATCCTCGTGGCACCTGATGGAACACCTACCCCGTTCGCCGTCAAGCTTAAGTATAAATCGACCAACAACACGGCCGAATATGAGGTTTGCATAGTTGGAATAGAGGCGGCATTGGCCCTAAAAGTTGAGAAGATCGATGTGTTCGGAGATTCGAATTTGATTATATCTCAAGTGCGAGGTGATTGGAGGGTGAATGACGAAAAGTTGAGACCCTACCACGATTATTAAGAGAGTCTGAGAGTACAGTTCAAAAAGATATCGTTCTACTAAATCCCCCGTGAAGAGAACCAGTTGGCCGATTCCCTAGCAACCTTAGCCTCAATGATACAAATTCCTTCGGGAGTCACCATGGTACCGTTATCCATAGAAATTAGAAACCAACCTTCGTTCGAGATGATCGTAATGATAGAAGAAGGAGGTAAGTTGCCTGGGTACGTGGATGTTTGGAATTTCATCAAGGAAGGAGAATAACCAGTTGGCAATCTGAATGTTCTCTGCCCAATTTGTGATCTATGCGGATAAGTAGTGAAAGAAGTCGTATATCGGGTTCAATCTGGAGTGTTTATATGGAGGGAAGGCTAAGAGAATGATGGAAGAGATACATGAAGGAGTCTGTGGACCCCATATGAATGGACATATGCTGGCAAAGAATATAATTCGACAAGGGTATTACTGGACCACTTTGGACAAGGACTGCTGTCAGTACATCAAAAGATGCCACAAGTGTCAGATCTATGCAAATCTGATGCATACTCCACCTTCCCAGCTCTATAGCATGACCACACCGTGGCCTTTCTCTATTTGGGGCATTGATATCATCAGGGAGATAGTTCCAAAGGCATCCAATAGACACCGATACATACTAGTAGTAATTGATTATTTCACCAAATGGGTAGAGGCAGCGTCATACGCCACTTTGAAGGCTAAGGATGTGGTGAGCTTCATAGAAAAGAACATAATTTGCAGATATAGAGTCCTGAATGAGTTCATTTCGGACCATGGTAGCCATTTCCAGGGAGAAGTTATCCCACTCCTAAAAAAGTACAAGATCACCCGCCATCAGTCTTCTCCCTACAGTCCTCAAACAAACGGAGCGGTAGAAGCGGCGAATAAGAATGTTAAAGCAATCTTGGGGAAAATGACAGATACATACAAAGATTGGCACGAGAAGTTACCATTTACATTATGGGGATACCGAACCTCTGTAAGAACTTCCACGGGAGATACGTCGTACTCATTAGTTTACGGGATGGAAGCCGTTCTTCCAGTTGCAGTAGAAATACCTTCTTTTAGAGTCTTGGCAGAGTGTGAAGTGACTGAGTTGGAATGGATGCGGGGGAGGTATGAGGAACTAATGTTTCTTGATGAGAAAAGGTTGGCTGCAAAAAAACCATACTCAGGGGTACCAAAAGAGGATAGCTCGTGCCTTCAACAAAAAGGTCCGTCCAAGGAAGCTTGCTGAGGGTGACTTGGTCCTCAAAGAACTAAAAGTGCCTGCTTATGACCCCAGAGAAAATTTAAGCCCAACTGGGTCGGGCCATACATTATTAAGACTCTCCTTTCCAGAGGAGCGGCTTATCTTATGGACCTGGACGGGGTTAAATTTAAACAGCCAATTAACCTCGATTGCCTCAAAAAATATTTTGCTTAAAGCCTTGTTTTTTTTTTTAAAACCTCCTACCTTGATGAACTACACTTGACCTGATTCCCACCAGGGGATACGTAGGCAACCAGCAAGGTTCGGTCATTAATAAATCGCCTGAGTGGCACCTTCTATCAAGCCTTAACCGAACTACTACAGACTTGAAACCCATTCAGGGATAAGTAGGCGGGTTCTCAAAAGCCCTCGGTCCATGAGAAACCCAAAAGAAAATCCCTATGCCAAACTAGGGGCAAACGGGACACCAAAGGCCCAAAACTAGGGGCAAACTTTGTTTGCTAAACCAAAAAGAACCCATATAATATATGAACCCGTCTCTGGATCTCCTGGTCGTCAAAATAAGTACTATAAAAGAACAAATGAGAATTCATGGTATAAGATGATTAAAGCTTTAAGTAAAGATTCAAAGCAAAGTAACAAAAGCCGAGAAGAGATTTCAAAAGGGGGGATTTTCATAACTTAAAGATAAACTGAAAGAGTGAATACATTGATTGATCATGCCGAAACATTCGTTTCAAAATAAAAAATATTCAGAGGCGCAAGAAAGTAGACAGGATTCGTCAGAAATTTTGTAAAGTAAAATTTTGTCCCGTCTTGCTTTATACATGTCTATGGAGTCTCTCTCAACCAGGGTCTGAATCTGCAAGAGGTACTCAGCAGTAGGTATGACCGAAGCAGGAATCCTCCGAAAGGGAGCAGCTACCCTGTCATGCCAAGCCTCGACAAAAGCCTTCACAGTAGAGGAACGCATGATCGAACTCCTCGTAAAGTCAATAGTAATATCACTAGTAATGTCTTGGAGAAGTCCATACTGACGAACCACTCAACCGGGAATGTAGAAGGTAGTAGCGTGCAGGCCAGGCCACCAGATATCGGGCCTCCCAAGAAGCCGCACTATGACAGAGCGATAAGACTAAGTCTGGCAAGCCCAGCAAATGTCGCCTAAAGAGAGGCCTTGGAGCCAATCAAGCCAAGCGTTGTTAGAACGGAATAAATGATGAAATTCCATGCGGTCATAAGCAAGTAGCTCACGGAGGTTTGAAGGATGCATAAATAGGTCCAGGCATTCTATGAGCCAAATTTGTAAAACAAAAGGGGCTCCCGCAGATAACATAGCCCCAGCAGCGTGAACACCATCCAATCCTATCAAGGTCTTGCCGAGAACTAGCATGATGGCACTTTTCATCTCTCGCAGACCACAGATGATGGGTATGAGAATATTGAAAGATAACTGAAAGAGAAAGTAAGAGAGCATGGTAATAGTGCATTGCGCCGGATAATCTGATATCTGCCATCATAAGGATCTCCCACGGGAGCATAAACCAAGAAAAGTCGCTCAAAGTCGATATATCCATCATGAACAAAAGAACTCACAGCACTTCGTGATGTATAGAACAAGATAGCCAAATCTTGAACATACCTCGCCTACACCGGTGGGACCACCAGATCCGCAAAAGGGTCGGTATGAAGTATAGTGCTGAACTCTTCGAATAAAGGGCAGACCTCATGTAATGACCTGCATTTTCATATTTAACTTGTAATTGCATTTGACATATTTAAATTTAATTTGAATTTTCATGATTTATCTGTATTGTTAATCTCATTGTTATTTACAATTCTTATATTTTAAATCTGGTTTCTTGTTTTATTTCCTATTAAAATTCATGTTGGGGTTAAACTGCAATCTTATAAAGTTAGCAATACCGGTGTGGATTTCAAAATCTGTATTTCAAAAATGGTAGAAATATTTCCTTTTGACTCAATCAGTATTTTTATGAAACCAGGAAATCACTTCTTACACTAAAATGAATTTTCTGTATTTTTGTGATAGACACCGCACCCCGAAAATACCAGATAGTGTTCAAAACTGTCCACGCTGTGCTAAACTTTCACAGATTTTGGAAGTGATGTAAAGTTTGATTAGACTTATGCTTTATTTCCATTAATGGCAAGTGATCATTGCCTTATGCCTTGTTTGGGAACGTACAACTTGTATGTGCAAATGTTGTGCCATAAGCTAATTACCCAAACAAACATACTTGACCCCTACCTACCTATACATGGCCTTTGGATCAGTTGTATAGTTGTTATACACTGTGATACGTATGTATACAGTTATAAGAACTCATGTTTAGGCTGGGCATTCTTTAGTTATCCTAACTAAATTAGATTAAGAGTAATTGTAGAGTAAACTTGAAACAACTTGGGCACCAAGTTGTAGTTTCACTATTTATAACTCACACTCTCATTCACAAGCTGCACAATTGCCATTACAAACTGAATTTCAGAGCATTGGAGAGAAACACAGAGAGTTAGTTTGTAGAGAGAGAAGCTCTTGATCACCATAGCCAAGCTTGAGTTTGGATTTTCCTATATTGCTCTTCCTTCTCAAACAATCTCTTCTACACTTATCACAGTGAGTATTACTAACTCACTAAGAATGTAATTACATGTCTATTTACTGTGTGTTTGTTTAATTCTGTAAGATACCATGGTTGATCTCACGTATGAACTCCATGGCTTTGAAAATCAAGATTTCTCAATCTCAACCAAAATCTGTTTTCTTAGATGATAATGAAAGATTATGATTCATAGATGTCATGTTTACAGTAGTAGAGCCTAATTTACTCACATGAGAAAGTATATTAGAAATCAAAATTTCACAACTTTTAGTTTTTCATAAAATTCTTGAGTTATAGATTGATTCATGATAAATTAGTTGTAGATTCTTAATCCTTGTGAAAATCTAAAGAGAATCATATATTACATGCCCCATTTACTTCCAGAATTGAAAATGGGTCAGTTTAGACCCTGAATTGCTGAAACAGAGTAATCTGACGAAGAAGATGAAACCTCTGCATCACCTCGCGCGCGCGATCGCGCGAGCGGCCCGCGCGAGCGACCCCTCGCGCGAGCGATTCGCGCGAGCGAGGTATGCGTCCCCAGGCAATCAGTAAAGTTTATATATATAAATTAAAATTTGAACAGGTCGCGCGAGCGATCCGCGCGCGCGATCTTGACTTTCTCAGGTAGACAGAAAAGTTAATATATAAAATAAAAAAAATCGGGCATATCGCACGAGCGGCCCGCGCGAGCGACCTTTCGCGCGAGTTCTGGCAGTTTCTGTTTTTGTGTGTTTTCTGTTAAAGGACTGTTTGGTTCAACTTTTAAGTACTGTTAAGGCTCTGTTTGGGAAATTTTGTAAATCAGAACTCCTTTGGTTATGTTTGAACGATTAAAACATTGTATTATGACTTATCGATCCCCGTACGCGCATTGTTCCTTTAATTCAGCTTTTTGCTTTCGTTTAAGTGCATATCATTCATAAGGGATCAATGGTACATGCATGTGGGTGTTAGTCAGTGTGGAAAGAGTAATGGTAGTGTGGAAAGAGTATGAGTTTGAGTTGGTAGTTGTGGTTGTGAATGTGGTTGTGGTTGTGAATGTGGTTGTGGTTGTGGTTGAGAATTGTGGAGAGGGTATCTTTGAAATGCGACGGTGGCAAATATGGACACTCCCTGACGCCCATGGAAGCGTTAAAGTGTGTGACGCCGAACTCGGACATTCCCTGGCACCCATGGTAGTGCTAAAGTGTGGCCTACGGACACTCCCTGATAACTCGAGTCTGGATACTGCGTGAGGGGTTGCCCCGGTATTTGCATGGCGGTTAGGGTATTCAAAGTGTGAGGCATTGGACACTCCCTGGTACCCCGGACCAAAGTGTGAGGCAAACTGGACACTCCCTGGCGCCCCGTTGCTAAAGTGTGGCTATCTTAGTGTTTCAAAGATACCAGGAGTAAGATAGTGGGTTGTTGGGTTTGGTCGAGAGAAAAGAGTCGGTCAGATGAGATGGTGCATCGTTCTCGTACACGGTCACATATGGGTGAATTTATCTTTTATATAATGCTGCGATTGTTTTCTAAACGAGCTCTTTATTTTAATATAAACTTGTGAATTTACATGGGAATTGAAAAAAGGTAAATAAGTATGCTTTACATTTAAAGTCATGTTTTTAATACTCACCAGCTTCTTGAAGCTGACGACGTTGATGCGTCCTGGACATTCGTGTCTAGGCTTTTCAGGTTATAACCAGGAGGAATCATACGACTATGCTAATTGAGAATGGCTGCTTTCGGAATAAGGAAACTGTTTTAATGTTATATGTTTTTAATTACATGTTTTAAGTTATGGACCGTTTTTTGTAATAAGGATGACTGTATCAGACACTAAGTTATTGTTTTGTTTTCAAGGCGGTCTGTGCCTTAGTTGACCCCGTATCTTAAGATGTAATAAGTTAGAAAAATTTTTGTAAGCCTTGATTGCTCTGCTCTGATTATTATTGTTTATTGTTGTTCGACGTTTGGGACGGAATCGATCCTTCAAACTGTCGCGACCTACGGGTCCATAAAGGAAATTAAACGCTTTCCTTATTTATGCTACGTCGGGGCGTGACACCTCATGGGAACTGAAGCGGAAGACATGAAATGAGGGATTCCAACACTGAATCGCAGCTCGAAGCAAGCTTTCATTCAAAAACATTCATCGAAAAGAGAAGAGGTCATTACGTTTGAAACACTCAAAATTTAGCCTATCAATGCCTAAGATAGCATCCATCCATGTGAAGAGGATTTGAGAGCTAATGGGGGCCATTTTGGGAAGAAGTGAAGAGGAGAGAAGAATGTTTTGCGGAGTATTGGGGGAAAAAAGTGGTATAAATAGGAGAATAGAGCTGCCTACCTACTTGCCTCAGTCAATAAAGCAGAACGGCACGAGTGCCGCGCGGCAGTCCGTGAATGCCGTTGCGGCATTTACTGAGTGCCGCAAAGGCCTAACCAAGTGCCGTTTCGAGTTTTATTTTAGCCAGGGTTTGTTTGTAATATTTTCAGCCCACCTGCAAACAAAAAACTAAATATATAAGTGTGCGCATCATGCAACACGTACAAGCAAGACCAAGCCATGGTTGAATACATCCATTCGTTCATTCATTCTTTCATTCATTTTGAACAAATAAAGAAGATGGAAGCATTCAAGGTTAAAATAGAAGGACCAAGCTATGGTCACGCATACAGTGAGTAGTAGTAAAAGCAGAAAAGATAAAAACAGTCATAAAGGATGCAAGGGCAGTAAATAAAAGATGTGCGGATTCCTATCCAACCGGCAATCCTAGAGCTATCATCAAAACAGGTGTGTGTGTGTGTGTGTATACAGTCATCCCAGTGTATGTGTATCCTCACGAACACTCAAAAATATAAAATGAAAGATAGAGAAGAGCGCTGTCAGCCCCGACCACGGCCCTAAGCCTGGCGTGTGACACGTCGAAGAGGCTCATCCTTCGACTCCGTGACGCCCTCGCCGCCATCACCTCTGCCTCTGCCACTACCATTGCCACTGCCTCCATCTCCACCTTGCCCGGCACTTCCATAATCTCCGTCAGGATCTATCCCAAACTGCCAAAGCCACTGCTCAAGCATCATCACTCGCCGGGTCAGCCTCCCGACCTCATCATCCTGAATAAAATAAAAGTGAGTGACATAGTCTATTTTAAATAAATTTGAAAAAGTGCAAATAAAGGGAGTCAACTCGACTTGCCCTGGCTCTCGCCTGAGCCTCGGCAATCACCCGCGCCCTGTCAACCTAAGCCAGAAAAATCAATGAAAAGGGATTAAAGGAAGCAGAGTAAGGATGCAAGAATAAAAAATAGAGTCCTATAAGCTTACCCTCCACTCCCAGCAATGGATCCACTCTCTGACGCTATGAGCGTAAAGCTGGCCCTCCTCCACATAGTCCAGCGGCACATGATCATACCAGAGCGGAATGATGGGAGCGCCCGCAGGATACCGAGGGACCTCAATCATGACCTACTCATCATAGGAAATGGTCCTGATACTCCAATCCCAAGGCGGCAGAGCTGGAGCCTGAGTCGTGGCAGGAACAGGCTGCAAGAAAAAGAAGTAAATTCAAAAAGAAAACATTTAAGAACTCAAAACAGAAGAAAGAGCCAAAAAAAAGAAGCAAAAGACGCACCCGAGTCACTTCCATCAAGGAAAAGTTCCTCATCAGCTTCGTTGCACGGAAAGCTGCGTATCCATCAGGAGACTCCATGAGTGCCTGAATTGAAACTCCCTCAAAAGCAGCCATAAGATGGGTGCCCTGGACTGTATCCATAGCCCTCGTGGAAACAGGAGGGGGATGTGGCACAAAATAGCCAGGAGCAATCAGTGACTGCCTGGTCACTCTCTCGCCTAAGTACCACTCCTTAACCTCGGGGCCGTCCAATAGAATCCTCTATGAGTCATACCCACCCGACCGTTGTATCCCGTCCAGAGCCTCAGGAAGCACGTCCTTCCAGGGCTGCCACTCCACATGCTGCACTCGTAGAGTCGTCAAGAAGTTCCTAAATGAGATAAAATCATGGGCCCCAGTCTTCTGCCCTACTCAGTCCTTTGCCCACTTCAACCCCTGGGGCATGGTGAGGGCATCCGCTGGTCGCGTATCAGTTGACATCATATGAAGATACTCATGAGACCAAATCTGCAATAAAAGAGAGAGAGAAGGGTAAGGGTCACAGTCTTTTAAAAATTGATTGAAAGGGAAGTAAATAAAAATAAAAATAAAAATAATAAACAAATAAAATAAGAATGTACCTCTCATGCCCTCCAGAAGCCGGCGGTAGAGGCTGGGCGATCCTGGGATATCTCTCCCATATGCCTATACAAGATGACTAACCCAGCACCAACCCAATCGTACTGGTAAATCTGGTCCATGCGCTCCAAAGACCCCACCAGCGCCATGGAGATCCGGTCTCCTTTGGTGCTCAACAGAGAGCACCCCAGTACGTACATCAAGAAGCCCTGAGTCATCTGCTCATCAGTGAAGCCCTGCCGACCCCTGAATGTGTCCATGAACCACTTGGTCATGACCAAGGGCTCGTCTGGGACTGCTCCGAGTAACACCTGCACCTGATCCCACTTAGTGACTGTGTACAGATACCGTAAGAGCTCTCCTCTGAATGGGATCCCTATAATCATGCTGAAGTCCAGGGGATTCATCGTCATCTATCCGAAGTCGAAGTGGAAGGTGTTGGTGGTATCCCACCACCTCTCTGCTAGTTCATGGATCTGTCGCAGGTCGTTGGAGCTCTTCTTCAAGAGGTTGATGAAGTCTCCAAAACCTGCAGCCCTGATGAATCCATGCACCGTCTCGTTCAGCTCACCGAACCAAGCAAAGCCATGAGCCAGGCTTCTATGCCATTTTAGCACGTCCTTCGGAAGCTGCAAAAGTTGAAAGATTCAAGATCACTGAATGAATAAAGAAAGAAAAAGTATTAAATATATATATATATGTATATATACAGTGAAAATGAAAAGAAAAGAAGAAGCGATGATAATAAAAGAGAGGATAAAAGAAAAAAGGAGAGTTTAGAACACTCGTAAAAATTTCATAAGCACAAGCATTTTTATTCTCCATATTCAGGAAAGGTTTAGTCGTCATGCGCAAGATTATGAAAATAATAATAAAAAAGATAAGAAAGAAAAGAAGTGAATTGAAATGTTGAAAGAATAAAGATGAGCGTTTAGAACGCTCGGGAAAGTCCGCAAAATTGACAAGCATTGGTTAGAAATATAAATGAATAAAAGGGCAATCAGGACACCTAGGAAATTCCATAAGCGTGGCATACTCATTCATATAAAGTTTAGCATGAAAAAAATTCGTTTGTCACGTACCCATTCATAAAGTTTATACGAAGTAAGACAAAGAATACAAAAAATTTTTAGCATTGATTAAGCACTTGAACGCTCGAGAGCGCTACAAGCATAGCATTTGCATTAGAAATAAGGCATTTGAAGTTGTATTTATTACACATTGCATTCATAAAGTTCATACGGCATAAGAATTACAAGAGAAGAAAAGAGAGGGGCACGTTTACCTCGCGCTTGAACGCGCGGGAAGACAAATGCTCGTCCGGATCCCGAAGCAAGAGTGTAGCATCGGGGTAGGAGGTGGCACGGTACTTCACCTTCTTCCTACTCCCCGAACCGCTCGCCATGATCTGTCAAAGAGAAAAAAGAATTCGTGGTTAGATTCATGAAAAATTTAGAAAAATAATAAAAGTAATGAGAATGATATAAGTTTTGATCGAGCAGAACTAACCTGTGAGTACTGGAGATCAATACAAAAGAGAAAAGAGGATGGGGGAAAATTTATCTAGAGAGGATTTAGTTTGGAAAGGTTTTTGGAGAATGAAATGAAATAAAACTCTGCGTAAAAGCTTCTGCCGCTTAAACGCGGCACTTGGTATTCGTGTGCGGTAGTCAGTGAAGTGTCGTGCGGCACCTTCTGAATGCCTCAGCGGCATTCCGTGAGTGCCGCGCGGCAGTCATGGACTGCCGCAAAATCCAGCGTGTGCCGCATTTGAGGCGGTTACCAGACCCTTCATTTTTGCCCTAAAATTTAAATTGGGTCCCGAAAACTGAATTTAAACCCCTAAAATTTTGCCCTCATTGTGCTCTTGACCCCCGGAGATGGTTTTCAGGACCAAATTGGTTCTCGATTTCGTGAAGTTGAAATAAATTTGAGTCTGTGGACTCTAAATTTTGAAATTTGAAATAAATTTGAGTCTGTGGACTCCAAATTTTGAAAGTTGAAATAAATTTGTGTCGGTCGACTCCAAAATCTTGAATTAAATTAGATTTGAGTCTATGGGCTCCAAATTTTGAAAGCTTGAAATAAATTTGAGTCGTTTGACTCCAAAATTTTGAATTGAGTTGAATTTGAGTTTGTGGGCTCCAAATTTTGAAAAGTTGAATTGAATTTGAGTTTGTTCGACCCCTGATTCATCTGAATATGGTTGCCCTGCTTTTTAGAGTGTAACAGATTTGCATTCTCAGTTCTCGCAATAGATTTGCATTAACCCTCATTTTGGGAATATAACGAATTTATATTCTCGATCCTCGTATTAGATTTACGTTGATCCTTTAGAGTGAAACGGATTTGCATTCTTGGTTCTTGTAACAGATTTGCGTTAACCCTCATTTTGGGAATATAACGGATTTGTATTCTCGATCCTCGTAACAGATTTACGTTAATCCTTTAGAGTGTAACGGATTCTCACTCTCGGTTCTCGCAATAGATTTACGTTAACCCTTATTTTGGGAATATAACGGATTTTTATTCTCGATCCTCGTAATAGATTTACGTTGATCCTTTAGAGTGTAACGGATTCGCACTCTCGGTTCTTGCAATAGATTTTCGTTAACCCTCATTTTGGGAATATAACGGATTTGTAATCTTGATCCTCGTAATAGATTTACGTTGATCCTTTAGAGTGTAACGGATTCGCACTCCCGATTCTCGCAACAGATTTATGTTAACCCTTGTTTTGGGAATATAACGGATTTGTATTCTCGATCCTCGTAACAGAATTACGTTGATCCTTTAGAGTGTAACGGATTTGCACTCCCAGTTCTCGCAACAAATTCATGTTAACCCTCGTTTTGGGAAGTTAAAAATGCATTTTCTCGACCCGTGCAACAAATCTTTGCATCGATAAACATTTGGTAATCTTCTCTGGCTAACGCATCATGAAATGTGCGTCACATATAGAGAAGACATAATATAAAGTAAGCATGACACTTCCTCGGTCGAGTTTATTTGAAAAATACCATTGCCTGAGTATGTGCATTACGATAGGATAGGTGCATTCATCCATATGATTACTTGCTCTTAAGTGTGTTTGACTCTTACCCGCACTACGTCTTGGTCTGATTCCTGATGGGATACATAGGTAGCTCATCATGGAGCACGACCAAGAATTTTGCTGCGCGCTTGCTTTCTTTTTGCAACGCATTTTGTTTTAACCTAAATCTGACAGTTTGGTCAAAGGCTTGTTTTCACATAGGCTTAGAGGTTCACTTGTGGTTCGCGTTGCTCCACGAGCTCCGTCAAAGAGGGGCAAACTGTAGACACCCCGATTTTGACTAAACGTCAAATTAAGAGAAGTGTTACCTCCGAATCCGATGATGACAATGTCCGGCTAATCTAGGACTTCCAAAGGTGATTCAAGCTCTTTGAAAGACTCTCCAACCTAAACGAAAAGTAAAAAAAAAAACAAAGGAAAAAAGAGGCAAAATGGCACTTGAGCCAATTTACGGCAGTCACGGGTTGCCGCTGCGGCACTCCCTGACTGTCGGACCGGCAATCAGTGAGAACTACACTGGTAGTCACCAACTGTCTTCTGTTCATATCAAGTGCTGTTAAAAAATGATTTCCAGAAGAAAAAAAAATGGCATTCCCTGGAGTTGTCTGCGGCATTCATGGAGTGTCACAACGACATTCATTTAGTGCTGCACGGCAATCACTAAATGTCATTTCGGCATTCAGCGAGTGCCATTTCCATCTCCATTAAGTGTCGCATTTTTTAACACCCAGCTGTAATATAGCACATTTTGTAACACCAAAGGACAGTCCGAATTAGGGTTTTCTGCTCTGAAATGAATGAAATACCCTTCAAATTTGTCTATAAATAGAGGATGAATATCCTCTTATATGGGGGGAATTTTCTTTGAATCTAGAGGTTGTATTAGTTCTCCAAGTCCTAAACCTTTCAAAATTACTTCTCTAAACACAATTAGAAGTGAGTTTTAAAAGAGTTAAAGAGGGTGAAAAGCTTGATTAATCTTTGGAAGTTCTTCAAAATCACAAAGTTGAGGATATTTTGGAGGTAAAACTTTAAGTTAATTAGTCTTAATTATATTCTAATCACAAATATACTTAGAGTCTTTGAATTTTCTTCTTCTCTTCCTTTTAATCTTTGAGATTCATAAGACCCTCAATGTCTTACTTGAATCATTAGACTTGAAATCCTTTAATTCTTTTGTAAGCTCATGATTTGGAAGAAGATTGAAGTTGATATTAGTACACTTGATTAATAAATCTAAACCTATCTTCATGGTTTAGGTTTGTTATGTTTAGGTCTCATGGAATTTCTCCATATTTCTTTGAGACTTCCAAGATATGAATGTAGTTAGTCTCCCGTGATCATCAAATGGTAGGAGTGGTACTGTGGTTCAAGCCAAATTCCATGGCTCATGCATGAAATTAATTAACAAAGTTGTATTTGATAAATGATGCAGTGAGTTCACAAATTATTTTTGATCATAGATTTTTAGTTAAACATCGAACCATTGGAACTGAATAAAACCAACGGGAAAGTGTCTATAACTCAAATTTTTACCACTAAAATTTTTGTTTTAAGGAAGTTTCATGTTTAGAGTGGTTTGGTCAAGGGTTTTGTGGAACAACTATAATCTGTCCAGAGTTTCAAAACAGTAACACTCTTTTGAAATAAGCAAATCAGAACCTTAATCAAGCGCTCTTGACCCAAAATAATTTTTTCTACGTAGTTTAATGTGTTAGGAAGCTACCCTATTTTTTTTTTTTTTTTTTTAACTATTTTTAGAAAATCATACAAAAACTCTGGATGGAGAGTTGTAAGTCCCTGAGTGATGTCTAGTGTTTGTCTAATTTCCGGAGATCTAACCGTTCAAACCTCAATTTTCTTTTTAGGTTAGAAACTAGACTCACAGAGGTTTCTCGTGTCCAAGAATCACTGACATCAAACCATTAGAAGCATCCCTTTTATTTCCTTGAAGTACGGGTTTGATTGCTGAAATTTTAGTATTCTGGAATAGTTTTTGATATATCTTGTGAACAATGGTCCCAATGGTCTTCTCATGATTTAGGACTTGAACCGTGTACTAATAGTGATTAGTTAAGTCTAAATCCAGAGTCTAAGTGATCCAAGTCGATGAATACCTTATGGCTTATTTTTGTTCATAATCATGTATCCATGTACATTCATGCATGTAGCATAATACTTTTAATTAAAATACATCCTTTCTTGTTAGGGTTTAAATTATACTTAGTAGAGCTTAACCATGGATTCCTCGTAACCATGTTGGGATTACTTCATTCCTATATGGAAATTATATTGACTCCTAGTTGAGACTTACATATCTATAGAAGTGATGTCTTCCCAACTACTTAGGAGGAATTCATAGTTATGATTCTCCCATATTTGATAGATTTAAGCTGGAATTTTAAGAATATTGCTTAAGACTTGGGAATTATATTTGGAACATGTGTACTAACCTTTGTTTTGTAGTGCATTTGAGGTATAATTTTTCAACCCTTTCTCTAGTTTATTTAATTCCTCAATTTTATTGATTTTACAACCTCATACGCGACACCTTAGAATTAGGATCTTGCCTTATGTGAATATATGTGATTAGAGACCTTTTCTTAGGTTTTACTTTCTATTCGTATGCATTGCACGTTTAATATTCGCATCATGGATCCCGGGTAAGTTCCATAGTTCTCTATTTGCATATCATATTGCTTGCTACTTGAATTATATGGTTTTTGAATGATATTTTATCACTTGCAATCTTACACCCTTTAGACATGCTTTTGTAATGTATATTTATACATATGTATTAGTTGAGGACATGCTTAGATTATTAATTCTATTAAAAGGATGTTAAGTAGAGGCCTATCAAGAGATAGGATGAGAAGGGGTATTTTAGTCCGATGGGTTCCTTCCCCTCTCATTCCATAATCGCCAGACCAAAAAATCTCTGGTTTCTTAAAAGATCAGTTTGCTTTAAAATGGTTTCTTAATTTTCCTTTTAAAAATTAAGTGGCGACTCTTAGTATGAACTTTGGAAAATGTTTTAAAATTAAAAAGTTATGGGCCCAAATGCCGGTATCCACACCGTAACCGTGTGGACATGTTGCAACACTCGACTATTTCTCTAGTTGATGAAGCTACCCGTATTGCCAAGAAAAGTGTCGATCACTATCAACAAGGACAACAAGGAAAGAGAGGAAATGACAATAGGGACAAGAGTCAAGGCAATGCCAAGAAATCGTTCATACAGAGTTCGGGATCATATGTGGGTAGCCAAGGAGGAAGTACGTTCATAGGAGACTCGAGACCGTTATGTCCAACATGTAACCTACGACACAGAGGGACTTGCTATCAATTGAGCACCTGCTACCTTTGCAAGCAACTAGGACACATATCCCGCAATTATCCTATAAATGCGAATACAACTACACCAAACACCACCTTGAATACCAAGAGCTACAACCCGGAGATGAGGGGGAAATGTTTTAAGTGTGGCCAACCGGGACATATAGCGAAGAATTGTCCGAGTAAGAGACAATCGGGAATGAGTACCGGGGCATCGAGTATGCCGAGCGGATCAAAGGCAGGGCAACGAGTGGATAAAGGAAAGGGAGTTGAGAAACAACAAGTACGATACTTCTAGCTCAGGACAGGGAATACAGATGATACCGTCGTATCATGTATTCTTCCTATTTGTTCACATCCTACATGTGTACTCATGCATTCTGGCTCCACGCATTCATTTGTACCACGTGACTTTGTTAAGCATTTACCTGTTAAGTTTGAACTGCTAGGATATGATTTGTGTGTATCATTGCCTAGTAGTGAACCGTTAGTAACCTCTTCGGTATTCAAGTCGTGTGAGATCAAGATAGGCGATAATGTCTTGAGCATTGATTTGATTCCATTGGTCGTGAATTACTTTGATGTTATCTTGGGCATGGATTGGTTGTCGGTCAATCAAGATAAGATTGATTATTAGCATAAATGAGTTAGTTTCTATCCACAAGGACAAGAAGAGTTTACTTTTCAGTAGGGGTGTTCAAAAACTGAATTAAACTGACAAACTGAACTGAACCGATCGGTTCGGTCAATTTTCATTTGATTTGTGCAGTGTAAAACCTAAACCAAACAGAAAATTTACACACTCTGAACCGAACCGAATCTAACCAAAACTGATCGATTTCGTCAAAAACCACACCGAACCCAACCAAACTGAAACATTTATACCCTTACTTTTCAAGGAAGGGTGTGACCATACCGCCGTACTTGATATTGACGATTCAAGCCAAGAAAGATGTTGAAGAGAGGTTGTTCAGGTTTCTTATGTTCGATTGTTGACATGAGAGTTCTTGGACCACTAGTAGCAAACATTCAGTAGTTCGAGAATTTCCAAATGTTTTTCCCGATGAGTTACCTGACGTACTGATTGAAAGAGAACTCGAGTTCACAATAAAAGTAGTATCAGGGTCGCAACAGTAGCTAAAGCACAGTACCAAATGGCACCGGTAGAATTGAAAGAATTAAAAATTCAGTTAGAAGAACTGTTAGAGAAAGGTTTTATCCGACCAAGTGTTTCTCCATGGAGAGCTCTAGTCTTATTTGTGAAGAAGAAGGATGGGACAATGCGTATGTGTATTGACTATCGAGAGTTGAGTGAGTTGACCGTTAAGAACAAGTATCCGTTACCATGAATAGATGACTTGTTTGATCAGTTGCAAGGGGCTCAAGTGTTTTTGAAGATTGACTTAAGATCCGATTATCATCAGTTGAAGGTTAAAGAAAAAGATGTTGAGAAGACAGCTTTTAGAACTAGATATGGTCACTTTGAATTTCTGGTCATGCCGTTTGGAGTGACTAATGCACCAGCCGCTTTCATGGACTTGATGAATCATGTTTTTAAAGACTATTTAGACGAGTTTATTATCGTATTTATAGATGACATTCTAATCTATTCCAAGAGTGTTGAAGATCACGAGTATCATTTGCGATTAACCTTACAACGTTCACGTGAGAAGAGATTGTTTGGAAAATTAAAGAAGTGTGAGTTTTGGTTAACAGAGATTGATATTCTTGGACATATAGTGTCGGTGCAAGGAGTTTTAGTAGATCCTCTGAAGATAGAAGCAGTTACCAATTGGGTGAGATCGACGAATGTGATAGAGATTCGAAGTTTTCTAGGATTAGCTGGTTATTATCGGAGGTTTGTAAAAGATTTTTCACTTATTGCAATGTTGATGAGCAATTGATGAGGAAAGATATTGCTTTTGTATAAAGTCCAGAATGTAAATAAAGTTTTTAAGAATTGAAAGGTCGACTAGTGAAGCCACCCATCTTAGCCATTCCGACAGGGACTGAAGGATTTATTATTTACAGTGATGCTTCGTATAGAGGTTTAGGTTGCGTTCTTATGCAAGGTGACAAGGTCATTGCCTATGCATCAAGACAACTTAGATCGCACGAGAAGAACTATCCAACACATGATCTAGAATTGGCCGCTGTGATTTTTGCATTAAAGATTTGGCGTTATTACCCATACAGGGAGAAATGTGAGATCTATACTGATAATAAGAGTTTGGAATACTTGTTCATACAACGAGATTTAAACATGAAGCAAAGGAGATGTCTAGAGTTGATGAAGGACTGTGATTTCAATTCAATATCATCTGGGCAAAGCGAATGTAGTTGCCGATGCTCTTAGTCATAAGGCACCAACCAATATCATATCAGATTTGACTTCTCAGAAAGAGTTGATTCGAGATATGGAGAATTAGGAGCTTGAAGTGATTTCGAGGATTGAAAGTGGCTTGATGTCGACGATTGTGGCTCAACCACTCTTGATTCACGAGATCACGGGAAAACAACTTCAAGATGTGGCTTTGAAGAAAATTTGTGATGAGATTCTGGTGGGCAAGTAACCGGGATTTACTTTTGAAAACAATGTTTTGAGAATGAGGGGTAGAATTTGTGTACCTAACGAGAAAGAATTGAAACGGAATATTCTAGAGGAAGCACATAATACGAAGTACACCGTTCATTCGAGAAGCACCAAGATGTATAGAGACTTGAGACATGTTTATTGGTGGCCAGAAATGAAGAGAGAGATAGCACGCTATGTTTCACGATGTACGAGTTATCAACAAGTGAAGGCCGAACGCCAAGTACCTTCGGAATTGTTATAACCGTTATCGATAATCGAGTGGAAATGGGAACACATTACAATGGACTTTATAAGTGGGTTTTCGAGATCTAAGAGATCGAATACTATTATTTGGTTAATTGTTGACCGTTTGACGAAGTCGTCGCACTTCCTACCACTTCAAACAACTAAGTCGATGACATTAGCTAAGTTGTATATCCGCGAGATTGTGAGATTGCATGGTATTCCAGTTTTAATTATCTTGGATGGAGATAGTAGTTTTACATCAAAGTTTTGGAGAGCCTTACAAGAAGCAATGGGTACCAAATTGCATTTCAGTACCGCTTTTCATCCTCAGGCCGATGGTCAATCAGAAAGAGTAATCCAGATTTTGGAAGACATGTTTCGGTTATGTGTACTTGACTTTCAGGGTGATTGGGAAGACCATTTACCGTTGATTGAGTTTGCATATAACAACAGTTTTTCAGTCGAGCATTGGGATGGCACCTTATGAAGCTTTGTATGGTCGCGTATGTCGTTCATCGATCAATTGGACTGAAGTTGGAGAAAGAATGATTGAAGGACCAAAAATTGTGCAAGAGACGACAGACAAGATAAAGGTAATTAGACAACGGTTACTGACAGCTCATAGTAGGTATAAGAGTTATGCCGACAAGCATAGGCGGCCGTTGGAATTTGACGTGGGAGATTTGGTTTACTTGAAGGTGTCTCCTTCAAAGGGAATTACTAGATTTGGGAGATACGGAAAACTCAACCCGAAGTACGTAGGACCTTTTGAGATCCTTGGAAGAGTTGGACTCGTAGCATATCGATTGAATTTGTCAAGTGAGTATGCTCAAGTTCATAACGTGTTTCATGTATCATTGTTACGTAAACACTTAGTAGAGGATAGGGAGCAACTGATGACACCAACGCCGAATGAGATTCAGAGTGATTTGACATCTGTTGCGTACCTAGTAGAAATCTTGGATCAAAAAGATCAAGTTTTGCGAAATAAAGTGATATCAAAGGTTAAAGTGTTATGTCATAGCCAAACGACAGAGGAGATGACATGGGAAATAGAAGATGAGATGCGTACTCAGTATTCGCACCTTTTCGAGACATGAGGTACAAGTTTGGGGACAAACTTCTTTTAAGGAGGAGATTATTATAACACCCGCATGTGGGTTATTGCATATCATTACATTGTCATGCATGATAATGTGATGTTTTGTGCATTTTGGGCACATGTTTGAGTGAGCTTCGACTCACGAGTCAATTTGAGTATCTGTATAAGAGAACCCATTGAGATGGTGTTGATTAAGTGTTGTGATGTTGTGAAGTCTCTCCGAGCATGAGATGTTCACTGTGAAATATCTTAAATGTTTATCTGAAAATAAATGTTTACCTGTGTATTTCACTATCTGTATTATTTTCTGGCTTAGAATATATTTCTGTTGTTAGATTTAGTATCCCAGTGAGGACGAATTAACACACTATTAATTTGGTAGGCTAACTAGCAACTCGGAAAAGTCATATAAGAATTTGCGTTTTAGCAACCAAATAGAACTTAGTCGAAAACTTTTATAATTTCGAGGTTTCACTTGTAAAGCTGTGAATTAGCTGTGTAGAAAGTTTCGGAGACTGATTACGAGTTTTGAAAACTCGTAGGGAGGTAAACACAATTCCCAAGAGTGTTGCCTATATATAGTTAGAGATGACTTTCATAATTTTTATAAGTCTGAACCTAAGTTTCAAAAAGAGGCCAAAGGGAGATACAGTTGCTCGAGCTTTCTGACGCCAAACGACGACCTTCTATTCGTTTGTTTTCTCCTGAATTTTGTATTTGAACTCCTTGAGGTAAGGCCGTTGTTTTGATACCTATTAGGCCATGTTTGGCTAAGTTTTCCGAAAATTAATTTTCTATAATTTTTCATAAAAGTTGATATTTGGACTTTTGATCCATAGGAATTGTACTAGACGGACTTCTGCACGTTCTTTATGCACGGGTTTTCTGTGGATCGATTTATAGGAGCGTTATTCGGAGGTGAGTGATTCAACTATGTATTTTGGAATGATTTCTTGACATGTATTCATGTTTTGTATGAAAAGCATGTGTTAGTTTATAGATATATATTGTGTAGTTCATATTGGGCAATTATATCGATAAGTAGGCCCAAAAGCATGGTGAAATGTTTTATTTACCGAGAGCATGGTGATATGTATTTGAGCATGTTGAGTTACTTATTTGGGTCAAAGGAGCACGCGGTGGTTATTGAGCCATCTTGTGGAGCCAATATACGCATTAAGGTCGCACGATTGAAGAAAAGAATCGTGGGTCTTACCCTTTCATGTGGACTTATTGGCGAGGAGTCGTGGATTGGGAGTATGGGACGTATACGTGAGGCTCCGGAGACTAGTATGAAATGTAGAGATGTAAATGCTAGCATGTTTATCATTCATGTACAATTGTTGTTTTATTCACTAAGCGTTAGCTTAAACAAATCAAATATGTGTGGTTATTTAAATAACCATTTCAGGTGTTAATGCCGCGAGGAATCGGGAAAGTGATCACGAGATGTCAGGAGTTCACTTAGAAGATAACTTATCATGTTTATCCTGTAGTTTTGCAATCGAATCGTCTATTTCAATTGTTTTGTTAAGGAACTTGTAATAGAATTGGCTATAGACTTGCATATGTTTTATTTTAATTCTAGGTCTTGTAAGGAATCATTTTCGAGTAAACTAGAACTACGTTTCGTATTGACTTTGAAAATATGGAATGGGTTTGTTAAGTTATTATGAATCCGAACCCTCGAGTTCGCCCTTTAACTGTTTTTACTTATCGACTTAATGTTTTGGTTTAATGATTAAGGTAGTTGACAATCATAAGGGTCGCTTGACCTTAGGCAATATCCTAGTGCAAGAAGGATTGCTTTCAGAGGGTCATTCGACCAGTCGAAGGGGACAATTCAACCGGTCGAAGAGGACAGTTCGACCGGTTGAAGTGCCCTCTACTGTAAAGGATTATTGCCGAGGGGTCATCCGACCGGTCGAACGGGACGTCTCGACCGATCGAAATGACCTCTGCATGAAAAATTTTTATACCCCTTTCGCAACTTATTTAAATATTTTGATTGGTTCTTAGGGCACTTTTGGGACCCCTTTGAATATAAATTTATTTGTTTCAAAATATAATTACGTTTTCAAATTTATACGGATTTTACTAACTTCGTGTGTATTGTTTCAAAAGAGCAACTACTTGTTTCTATCTTTAAGTTCTTTTTTCGCTGCTACAACTTCAATATGAGTAAGAAGAGCCTCGGTGGCGTGCCACGGGCTCTGGTTCCGCTATTGTGGGACCAGGCTATGATAGAAGATTTTCACGTAATATTCATTTATGGTTCAATGATATTTCATTTTATTTTAATGTACAAAGGACCTTTCCATAACTCAAAAGTAAAATAATATAATGGACTTATAATTAAATGAACTTTTTTTTTTTATATGAATGAGAATTCTTTTAGTGGGGAAATATTAATTGATTCAACAATTTCTTCACACTAACTTAAGAGCACGAATTTAAACTAACAAGAACAAAACTAACTAGAGAGAGCTTCTTTCTCTAAAAAACTAGAGAGATAGAGAAGTGATATGTCCTAACCCCTAAGACCCGCTGCCCTCTTCCTCTTCCTAATGCCCCTTCTTCACCCCCCTCCCCCCCATTTCTTCTATGCTCTTTCCCCTATCCCCTTCCTTTGTGAAGGTTTTCATTTCCTTTTTGGAAGTTTTTTGGGTTTTTGGGGCCATTTTTTCTATTTCTTTGCAGGTTTTTTTTTGTTCCCCTCTTTATGCAATCGTTGGGTTCAAGATGTTAAATGCTTGGCTAGACTAGTCTTGAAACAGTAGATTAGTTTTTGGTCATCATTAGGTATGATTGGTGGCTTTGGTGCTCTCTCCTTCTGCATTGTTTCTTTTCATTTTGTATTTTTTTTATCGAAAAAAGGTTAATCAAAAAGGAAAAAATCAAACGGCATCTACAAGAGACAAATAGGCATACACTCGGATCTTTTCATGTTGTAGTTTCTACTACTATGGAAGAATTTCAAGCAACTTTGGTTGCTCCCTTTAGTGAAGCTAATTCTTCACCTTTTTGGGCTTAGCTTTCTGTCATCTTCTTTCTTTGGGTGGTCCCTACCATCTACAAGATTGAAGTTGTCCTGTGTTCCAGATCTAGTCTCGCGGCTGTCTCTGTAGTGCGGTGCTAGATTTCTCGTGCAGTTTTCGAAGTGATCTCTTTGGCCACTTATGCTTCATTTACTATACTTTTTGTTTTTGCACTTGTTTCTTTTGTTGTTGCTTTAGTTGTTGTTTGTGTTTAATTTCTTTGTTATCTTTGGCCTTAGTTCATTTGGAGACCTTCTTCTTTCTGTGTCTGAGGATAGTCACTTTATGACCAGGTTTTGTTTGTATTGTTGTTTTTAGTTTAATGCATTTGTCCTTTAGCAAAAAAAAAAAAAAAAAACAAGCTTTCTTTTCAGTTTCATCAGTGGGCATTACATGGGAGTGTAGCTATAGCACAATAGAGAAGAGTTTTTACACTTGTATTTGTACATAGAGTAATGATTGGTGCACATGAAGTGTGCACATAAAGATCTGGGCCATTTATTTCGGTCGATTCCATGTATACAGGTATGGACTCCACCAAAATGAATGGTCGAGATCTTTATGTGCACATAGCATTACTCTTGACCATAACTACTGATTTTTATTGGTCATTAGATCAATTTCAACTACTATGTAGTATAAAAGTTGCCACTATGCAACATAATTGATTCTTTGTTTCTATATTAGAGAAGCATTTACCTTCTTTCCAATTCAACATCAACTCCCTCAAGAGGTGGTGGCAGTACTAAGTACTAACCACTCATGTCGATTCCCTACTTAGTGCTTTAGCCTCCCATGTCAATGAAAAGAACTAAACTTTATATTGTTATTAACACCAAAAGAATAAGAAAGAATGAATAACTCAATAGGAAACATACTCTGGTAATCTGTGTAGAAAATTTCAGTGCTTTCCCTAGAAAAAGAAGTGTTTATTTTCCACAAATTTACAACTATAAAGCAAGCTTTTTTTCTTTTTCTTTTTTTTTTAATTCTTTTTTTCTTAAATTTTTGTTGCTTGAAACTAAAGCAAGCTATTTGCACAAGAAATGCAACTAAATGGAAAAGAAGCTCATTCTTTCCTCACTAGGAAAAGTTCCTTCATCTCCATGTAATTGTAAAAATAAAAAATAATAGTACGAAAAAACAATTGCAACATTTGATCAAGTGTGTGGTATGATGAGTCTCTAATACGGCAAGCTCTTAGAACTTGAACTAATAACCAAGGCCTTGAGCTTAGAAGACTCCCCGGCAGCATTAGCTCGTTGAGTAATCGTTTGCATATTCTTGTATAAACTTTCTTTCACCATCTTCTTCATCATTTTCTTCCCTTCCTGCGCCTCCCTCGGATTCACAGGCGAACCGATTGACATTCTCGTCCTTTGCGGGCCCGAATGAGGCCCAATCCTTGTTTGTCGCTCGTCTTTGAACCATTGAAGTAGTCTAAGTGCCCTTTTTTGAGCTAATGGACTACCCAACAAGGCCACTTCAAGAAGAACAGGAACAATCCCAGCCTTGACCATTTTTACTCTTTGTTCCGAGCTTTGATGAGCCAAAATCATCAAAATGTACGCGGAAAATTCTTGGCATTTGGATTTTTCCTCCCATGTAAGAATTTCAATCAAATTCTCCGGCAACATTTCGTTATTTTCCATCGCTTTCTTTCCCATAAATGTCACCACCAAATTCCCTAATGTCGCGAGGGCTTTTTCGGAAGTTACTTTTAGGGAGGAAAGTCTCAAGAGAGTATGAACAACCCCATTTGTGACTAAACTTCCTGCATTGTCCAACAGGGTTGAGAGATTGTATAGTGTACCCAAACACAATTCTTTGGTTTCCAAATTTGAATCTGATTCAAGAATTCCAACAAGGAAGAGAAGAAATTTTGAGGAGGTGAGAGGGAATTGGCTATTGGCTAGGGATGAAATAGAGAAAAGTAATTGCGCGAATTCATGCTTTGTTGATTCGTCTAAAACATCGGTGTTTTCGGGTAATTCTGATATAATTCCTGCATCCACTATTAGAGCCTTGTTCCTGAAAAAAAACAAAGTACCAAATGATGTTCAATTTCTATTAAGTTTAAATTCAATTATTAATTTGAAAGCTCCCACTAACTAATTTATCTATATATATATAATATTTTGGAGATAAGTTTGACAGCCTACTTGCTGATCCGCGGGTTCTTTTAGGCTGTTTATTGGGTAAGTTCACTCAACTCAGTTCACTTAACAGCCTTACCCTATATATATATATATATATATACGAACTCCTTCTAATGAGGAATCCCTTATTTTAGAAAGTGAGTACTTCTATGGTGGCCTTTAGATCGTCATTATAATACAGGTCACCCCAGTAAAATGACAGAAGTGATCTAACAGTCAAGAATAGAAGTCATCACTTTCTTAAAATGAGAAATCCCTCGTTAGAAGCACTCAATAATATACATATGCATAATTATAATAGATAGGGGTCCAAAATAACTACCCAGAGAAAATAAAGCATATATAATGGATGAGGGAAGTCAACAAGATTCTGAAAATAAACCACTGCAGTCATCTGTCTTTGGAGTGAAGGTCCACATTTGTAGTTGTCAACAATTTTTCAAAGATATAGGAAATCTGAACTGCCATACTTCAAATCACATGGACTATAATTTCTCTCTTAAAAAATTGAAAAAAAAATAAAAGAAAGAAAACTAATTACTTACCTAGCATTATTGTATTTCAATTCCAACTATTCCTACCACATTGGAGTTTAGTGGACAGTCAAAAGCAAGTGGCACCTTCATAATTCA
Organism: Hydrangea macrophylla; assembly: GCA_033977485.1. NCBI lineage: Eukaryota > Viridiplantae > Streptophyta > Magnoliopsida > Cornales > Hydrangeaceae > Hydrangea > Hydrangea macrophylla. Next base: position 83,803,856 of record CM066988.1, on the reverse strand, counting down.
ATGAAAAACTGCCAATTTAGGTTTCAAACCCACAATATTTTATAGTGGTATTTGAACAGTTTGTTTCTTTTGTCAGTCATTTGATTGAATTTCTTTCTATGCTTAAGGTTGAAAGGATAAAATTAGTAGTATTTATCTCAATTTTCAACTTCATACTTATTATACTATAAATAAATATCACTGTATGCTTTTCGTTCTGTGACTTGGAGGGTTGCCATTTTGGATATTATGCCATAGTCAAAGAGTCACAATTTTCCATGTTTATTTAATATTTAATATATATATATATATATATATATATATATATATTAAAATACAATTATAACTGAGGGAAAAAAATTAGAAAAATGACTCTCAAACTTCAATTTATTTGTTCAAAAGAAAACAAAAATTAATTTATTTGTTGGTTAAAAAAAATTCAATTTATTGTTTTCACTATTTTACTTGATAACCAAATAAAGAAACATATTTTCTTTTTAAGAATTTGTTTGGTTCTTTGATTTAGTCTGAGGAAAAAAAAAAGAAAAAAGAACATAGTAGAAAATATTTTTCTTTTCTTTCGTTAATAAAATAAAAAATAAAAAAGAGAACATAATGGAAAAAAATTTTCTTTTATTTCGTTAATATGAAAAACGGTGAAGAAAATTGGATGGTGGACTCTTTCTCTTACCATGGGGACATCTCCATTATAGCTTAGCTGTTTGACCATTTAGGTATAAGAATGATTCTAATTTCTTTAGACATTAAAAAAAATAATAATAAAAAATAAAAATAATAATAAATCCCAACCCAATTCCGGCAAAGCTCATCTTCCTATCCTTACTTATCTACAAAGTCAAAAGTGGCCACTGGGCACCCACTTTGGGAGATTACCATTTCCTTACAGTTAGTTGGGTTTCCAACAACATATTGCCACGTCATCCCAATCTCACGTGGACTTCCTCCATTAATTTGAATTATTTCATCTTACCATAATTTTTCTATATCTTAATTTTTTATTTAACTCTTTTTCTTGTATTAATGTTTTGCCTCCACTATATAAAATTTAGGATGAGAAAACAAATTTTGCTAGTGAAACCAAATTAATTTATGAAATAAATCACATTACAAGTAACGAACATAGATTTAAGTGAATGATACTAATCTTGTACCATGTTTCAATATATCTATTACATAGATTTCGCCGAAAAATTAAAGAACTATAAACAACCTATACTAAGTCAAGTTTGTGCCTAGTACGAAGTTTTCACTCTTTTTTTTTTCAAGGTATCGAAGAGAAATCGTATCTAGATCTTAAAATGCTCGTAATAGTATTAGATAAAAATTGTCTAAAATTGCCAATGTCAATCAAGTCTCTTGTGGCCGAGTGATAAGTTTATTGGGTGTACTATCCAAGAGGTTTAGTGTTCGAGTCATGGGGAGCATGGTCACTGGAGTATTCACCCGGCGCCTCCAAGCCTCGGAGGATTAGTCGAGGTGCGCGCAAACTGGCCCGACACCCCGATTATCCAAAAAAAAAAAAATTCTAAAATTTTGGTAGGAATCCTGCAGTTATGGAAAAGACAGGTGGGAGATTTGTCATCATTTTCAAAACAATAAAAATATTTTTTAATTTCTCTAATATCGTTATTTGGGATAAATTTAGGTTTCAATATCAATACAACTATGCAAGAGAATTATTTGGTCACCATTATTATAATTTTAAAATTTGAATTTTAAACTTAATTTTTAAATATTAAATTATTTAAAAATCAAATTTGAGAAGCATAGTATTATTTTTTTGTTCACTGATAGTAAAAACAGATAAAATTTTAAAAGCAGCTAAAATATTTTTAAAAAAGAAAAACAAAAAAAATTATAAACACAATCAAATTAGAAATTACCTGTAAGTACCATTGGCAAGCTCAATCAAAGCCTGAACCGCCAGCCTCCGGCGACCCACCACCTCCGAACCGACCATCGCCACCAACGGCGGCACAACACCGAGCTCCGGCAAGGACTTCCTCACCTTCAAGTCCTCTCCGGCCAACCTCCTGATCTCCATCGCCGCAACTTCCTTCTCTTCCCAGCTCCCAAAGTGAAGTCTCTTCACAGAGCTCTGCAAAACACAGCTCTCTCTGATCACCATCTCCTCTGTAATTTCTCTAATCTCTGTTTCTGGGATCCCCTGTTTTGTATCAAATTGATCGGACGGTTGTGGGTATTGCTTGTTGGGGGTTTTGGGTTTCAGGAGCCGTCGGATGCGATTGAAGAATCGGAGCTTTGTGTAGGCTGAGAAACAAGGAGAGGAGGAGTTGGAGATGTTTGTTGCCTGTGAAGGAGACATAGAGAGAGAGAGAGAGAGAGAGAGAGAGAGAGAGAGGTTGAGGGATTTATTTGAAGTTTTGGGTTTTTGATTTCTTAAATAAGTCTTTTGTTTGTAGGTCTGACTTTTAGTGTGAGAGACAGCAAAAGAGGGGGGAATTAATTGGGGATCAAATAGGACAAAAGGGAGGAGAAGGCTGTGTGTGTGCAAAACAGAGAGAGAGATAGAGAGCACATGCAGAGAGACTGAATTGTCTGTTTCATGAATCACCAAACTCTGACAGAGAATCATAATATAAAAGAACTGCATTTGTATATGTACTTTATATACCCTTTATATACCCATAGTACCCATGCATTCCTATTATATTAGGGAAAATTAAAAATCAGTTTTTTAAGGGGGAATTATTGAAAAATTCTACAAGTAACCCTCATAAATTTAAAATTTTAATTGGTTGGACCATTTTCTTAAAAGGACAAAAGGAATCTAAACTAGTGCTCACACGGTATAAATGCAAGCACTATAGAAAATCCCATGTGACTCCAGGTCCTCACGCGCGCCTCTCTTTGGTTCAGCCACTCACACCAGCCACTCACACCGTGTGAGTGGCTGTACTATATGAAATCCGTTTCGAAAAAGTTTTTTAAAACTTTAAAGTCCCATAACTTTTGATCTACAACTCTGTTTTTTACAAAGTTTATACCGTTAGAACCGTGTCGACGAGAGCTACAAAACTAGTACCATTGTTGATATGTTTTGAGCAAAAAAAAAAATTCACATTTTACCTGCCTTGTTCAATTGTTCCTATAAAACTTAAATTTTCACTTGATATTTGTGTACGCGTTCAGTGACATAGCGTTCAGTGATATTTCACTGACTTTCATGTATGTAAGGTAAAATTCACTAGAAGTAACTGACTAGATTTTAAAGTTTAATTTGATTATTAATTTGTTAAAAAATCTCTTAAATGCAAAGTTAAGTAAAAAATTCACTTAATGTTCATGTATGAGTTAAGCGAAATATCACTAAATATTCATATATGCATGGTGAAATTTCACTTCTTCTTCTTCTTCTTCTTCTTCTTTTTTTTTTTTTTTTTTTTTTTTTGCATATTAAACAATGCATATTTTGTTAAAAGAAGCAAATTTCACAATCAATTATAAAATACCAATTTTCAACCAAAACAAGTGTAGGAATTCTTGTTAAAATTCGTCCTTTGTTTTTTCTTCTCAAAACATACAAATTTCATATTTTTACATACATACATAATAAGTGAAATTTCACTTGATATACATAAAATATTAAGTGAAATTTCACTCAATACATGAAAAATTTCATGTTTTTACATACATGAATAATAAGTGAAATTTCACTTGATATACATAAAATGTTAAGTGAAATTTCACTGAATACATGACAAATATTAAAAGCTCTCTCCAAAAAAGCCCTAAGTTCAATTTTTGCAAAGCTCATAAACTAGTTATCAAATGAATTAACATGAAATTGTGCTTTAAAAAAGGAGAAGCACCAAAATGGGGGCCAAACTAATCCTTAATGAGGTATCAATGGCTTTACTGCAATTCGTCTTTTTTTAATTTTTTTATACATATAAATTTGGCATACATAAATATTAAGTGAAAATTCACTGAACTCGTACATGTTTTCTTCCTAAAAAACATGAAGTTAAACTTAACATTCGTGTACTCGTTCAGTGAGATTTCACTTAATAGGTTAAGTGAAAATTCACTAACTATCCCAAAAGTCACTAGAAGTAACTCTCTAGAGTTTATAGCCTAATTTGATACTTACTTTGTTAAAAAGTCCCTCAAGTGTCAATTTAAGTAAAATTTCACTTAATATTCATGTATAAGTTCAGTGAAATTTCACTTAACATTTATGTATGTAAAAACATGAAATTTCACTCTATCTTTTTTTTTTTTCCTCTTTCATATTAAACAATGCATATTTCGTTTTAAAAAAAAAAATCAAATTTCACAAATTAATTATAAAGCATAGTTTTTCGACCCAAACAAATGCAAAATTCTTGTGAAATTTCACTAAAACTCTCATTAAGAACAAAGTGAACATTCGGTTTTTTTTTTCTTACAACATATCAACTTGACATACGTGAATATTACGTGAAAATTCAATCACCCATACACGAATATTGTGTGAAAATTATATTAGGTTCGTTTGGAACATGCTATGTAAAAATAAGAATTTTTTTCCTTTTGCTCAAAAGGTATCAACAATGATACTAGTTTTGTAGTTCTCGTCGACACGGTTCCAACGGTATAAAATTTGTATGAAACAGAATTGTAGATCAAAAGTTATGGAGGTTTAAAGGTTAAAAATATATTTTCGAAATGGATATCATATGGTACAGCCACTCACACGGTGTGAGTGGCTGAAAGAAAATGCGGGCGCGTGAGGGCTGGGGGGATGCGTTGGATTTTCTATAGTGCATGCACTTGTACCATGTGAGCACTGGATTAGATTCCTTTTGTCCTTTTTAGAAAATGGTCAAACTAATTGGAGTTTAAAACTTTTGAGAGTTAGTTGAGGGGTTTTCCAACAATTATCTAATTATTCATTGACAATTTAAAAGTCAGCCATATATTTTTTAAAAAGTAAAAGAAAATCTATTTAAAGTGTAGAAATTAAAAATCAATCAACTACTTTCCTAAAATGTCTAAACTACCCCTCTATCTCTCTCCCTCCCTTTGGTCTCTTCTCTCTCCTCACATGGCCACCAACACCACCACCACCTGCCGCCACCACTTTCCGCCGCCGCCGCCACCACCACCACCTGTCACTGCCACCACCACCACCACCACTACCTTTAAAGGGCCACCACCACCACTATAACACCCACATTTGTGTTATGTCATTTGTATTACATTGTCATGCATGATAATGTGATGTGGCGTGTCTTATGACACATGTTTGGGGTGAGTTTTGACTCACGAGTTGATTTGGGTGTCTGTATTAGAGAACCCTTTGAAACTGTTGTGATTGAGGATTTATTGTTTGTGAAGTCTCCCCGAGTATGAGACGGTCACTGTGGAACATTTTAAATGTTTATCTGAAAATAAATGTTTACCTGTGTATTTCAATATCTGTATTATTTTCTGTTTTAGAATTTATTTTTTGTTGTTAGATTTAGTATCCTGGTGAGAACGAATGAACACGCTATTAATTTGGTAGACTAATTAGCAACTTCGGAAACGTCATGTAGAAATTCGCGTTTTAGCGACCAAACGAAACTTAGTCGAAAATTTTATTATTTTGAGGTTTCACTTATAAAGCTATGAATTAGCTGTGTAGAAAGTTTCAGAGACTGATTAGGAGTTTGGAAAACTCGTGGGGAGGTAAACGTAATTCCCCGAGAATGTTGCCTATATATAGATAGAGATGAACTTAGATATTTTCATAAGTTAACCTAAAAGCTCAAGAAGGAGGCCAAAAGGGGGCTAGAGGGAGATTTGGTTGCTTAGAGCTTTGCGACGCCAAACGACGACCTTTCGTCAGTCTGTTTTCTCCCAGATTTCGTATTCGAGCTCCTCGAGGTAAGAGCTTCGTTTTGATACCTATTAGGGCCTGTTTGGCCAAGTTTTCCGAAAAGTTATTTTCTAGAATTTTTCATAAAAGTTGATAAATGGAATTTTGATCCATAGGAATTGTACTAGACGGACTTCTGCACGTTCTTTGTGCACGGGTTTTCTTCAGATTGAATTATAGGAGCGTTATTTGGAGGTGAGTGATTCAACTATGTTTTGGAATGATTTCTTGACATGTATTCATGTTTTGTATGAATAGCATGTATTAATTCTTAGAGATATCTTGTGTAGTTCATATTGGGCAATTATATTGATAAGTAGGCTCAATAGCACGGTGATATGTTTTAATTACCGCGAGTATGGTGATATGTATTTGAGCATGTTAAGTTGCTTATTTGGGTCAGAAGGAGCACGTGGTCACCGTGCCATTTTGTGGAGCCGATATTGGCATTAAGGTTGCACGATTGAAGAGAAAAATCGTGGGTCTTACCCTTTCGCGTGGACTTATTGGCGAGGAGTCGCGGATTGGGAGTATGGACGGGCACGTGAGTCTCCGGCGACTAGTATGAAATGTAGAGATGTGAATGCGGACATGTTTATCATTCATGTGCATATGTTGTTTTATTCACTAAGCTTTAGCTTAAACAAATCGAAATATGTGTGGTTATTCAAATAACCATTTCAGGTGTAAATGCTGGCGAGGAATCGGAGAAGTGAGTACGTGGGTTGGGAGTTCGCTTGGAAGGCAACTTGAAATGTCAATCTTGTAGTTTTGGAATAATAGGAATGTTGTAATAAGACTTTTTATTGTTTTAAACCATGTTTAATTTAGTATGTTAGAATGGATTTTAAACTATTGTAATAGTTAGTGATATGTTGTAATCCTGCTTTAGAAATGTTTTAATACAGCTAGGATTACTTTGGGTTGAGTTTGGTTTGGGTGGTTGATCATTGGTGAAAGTTAGAAAGCTTTTTAAACTTGAAATTCTGCAGTTTGGGCTGCTGCCAGGGGAGCAGTCGACTGAACCCCTGAGCCTGTTAGCTACTGCTTCTTATTTTAGCAAAAGCAGTCGACTGGACCCCTCAGCAGTCGACTGGACCTCCAGTTTCAGTCGACTGGAATTGCTATTAAATCCCTGCCTTTCTTCGTCGAATGTGCAGTCGACTGAGTGGTCGACTGAACCCCTGGTCTTAAAATGTGTTTTGTTTTCCGCTGCGTGTGTTCTTCAAACCTAATTTTGGGAACGTTAATGAATTGGTTTAGCCTCGGTGGCGTGCCACGGGCTCCGGTTCCACTATTGTGGTACCGGGCTGTGACATTTAGTGATATCAGAGCTTAAGTTTAGAGCCTTGGGAACGAGTGACGTTATATATATGCTGAGTGACGTCGAGTGGAGTGTGTAATTGTAAAGATAATTGTTATCATTGTAGAAATGCTTCATGTGTTAGCATTTGTTGATTGTGATGAACTGTGCACATATATCTATATTGTGGCATAGCATGCATGGTCATTATGCATTGAACTCAACAGGGGAATATTTGAAACGTTATGGCTGATCCACCAAGAGAATTATCACCGCATTCGCGGATGGACCAAATAGTGAACATGGTGGGAAATTTCATACAAGCGGTAAGTGAAAGAGAACACACTACACCATATGGACAAATTTCTAACGGACATATTTTAAGCTTTCTAACGGATATATCCGTTACTAATTGCTAACGGTTATATCCGTTAGAAATTAAGAAAATCCGTTAGTAATTTAATGTATCCGTTAGTATTGACTTTGAAAGTGAAAAGCTGCAAAAGAAAATTAAAACTCGGTGGCATTTTTGTAAATTAAACTTAAAAAATAAAAAATGCACCACCAATTAAATAAACTGTACAAAAAATTTTTGCCCAAAATTCCACCCCCCAAAATTTCCCCCCCAAACATTTACCTTCTCTCTCTCTCTCTTAGAAACATTTACCTCCTCTATCCTCATTCTCGGAGCTAGCCCCCTCAAGCCATTTTCGACCCACTGTAGTCGGAGATCGCAAGACCCGCCAAAGGCCATCTCTCTCTTTCTCTCTCTCTCTCTCTCTCTCTCTCTCTCTCTCTCTCTCTCTCTACAACTATACATCAACCACCTTGAATCTATTCTTCTAGACAGAGAAACAATCCCTAAGCATTCGATGGCGCTCTCCGACAGATCTCGTCAATCTCTCATCCCCAGCTTCCTCTACTCATCTTCGTCGTCCATTTGATGGCGAATCGAGGCCCTGTGTCGCGTTCTACGCCCTCGCCGTTGTCAAAGACGAGCATCGTGATTACGGCTCCCAGCGAGCCTGGTAAGGTCGCGATGTACTTGCCGGCTTTGTACGCCGCCTGTACCGTCGGTGGTATCTTGAGTTGTGGTCTCACTCATATGGCCGTCAATCCTCTGGATCTCGTCAATTGTAATATGCAGGTGCATTTTCCTCTTTATCTATTTTCTATCTCTATATGTACGCTTATATATTTACATAAAGTTCAGGTGATTTGTTTGATTTATTTGCTGTTTAGATGTTAAATTTGTGATCCTGGCTATGTGTTGTAGATATGTGATGTTTTTTATTTTTATCAGCATATTTGATAGATTTTTGTAGCTGACTTTTAGGTATTTTTGCTACATGAGTCAATTCTATAGTATGATCTGAATTCATGTTTTATTATCATTATCTATGTGCGTGCTTGCATTCATAATTTATCACATAACTATGTACGCCTAGATCTATTCACATGTGTTCGAAGTCGATTCATAAGTAAACGAATTCGTAGTTAATTTGTATCCTACTTGATTTAATATTCAATGGCACTATTAACAGCTCAGATTGTTAGTCAATAACCATTGCAATTTGGTTTTGGGAGACTAGGTGTAAAAGTTTTGCACAAATTTTTTAGAGAAACTTCATCAATGGCACTGTTAACTATTTACATGAATTGATATGAGACTAAGGCTGTGAGACCCGAACCTGAAAAGAATATTAAAATAATAAATCATTTACTTTATTAAGCTGAGCTGAGTTGTTTAAAATTTAAATTTCTGTGATTTAATTATTTAAGCTGAATTGTTATTAAATTTTTTTTATGCTGAGCTGTTAACTATTAAATAATTATGTGTTGGGTTAGAACTGAAAAAATTCCATTTTTGGAATTTTGAGTTAGGAAATAACTCTTTTTGGGGGTACTAAGATGATATGGGAAAATTTAGGGAAGTTTGAGAACTCAAGTGCTTGTTTTAAAGAAAGTTGGGGTGTTAAACATAATTTTTTTAAAAAAATTGGAAAATAAATTTTAGGGAGATACGTTAGTCTCCTTGACTGTATAGTTGAGAGAGTTACAGTGAAGAAGAAGAGAAGAGAAAGAGAGGAAGAGGGGAAGAAGAAGAAGAAAAAGAAGAAGAGTAAAGGGAAGAAGACAGAGAAATTGGGGAGAAAGGGAGGAATCTTCATCTTCTACATCCTAGGTAAGTGAAATTTGTTGAAATTGTGAATTGGGGCTTTTGAATTCTTTTCTTAGAATCTGAAATTAAGGGATTAAAGTTGTAAATTTATGTTGTAGAACTTGTTTACATGATCCTTGATATGTATATATGATGTGGTATGAAGATTTTTATGTAAAACTTGAGTTTTGGGCAAATTTGGAACATGTATTTTTAGGGTTTGGTATAAATCCGAAAATTGAATATTTTAGATTCAAATTTGAAGTTTGATTTGGTTGATTTTGATAGCGAATATGTGTTCTATATGCCTTAGGTGATATGTATATCATGTGTGGCAATTTTTGCTTGAATATAGTTGATTTTGGAATTGTTGGGGTGTTGAAATTTAAGGGTTTTCAATAAATCCGAAAATTTCATTTTATTTTGGGTTTTGATTTTAATGTTGTTGGTGTTGGGAGTATATTATTAATGTCTTGAAATATTATTAGTTCAAGTCTTGAAAAGATTGATTTGGGTTTGACCATGGATGAAATTTGGATTTGGGTTTGAGGTGGTAGCCACCATTGATGAACTTTGAAGCTTTTGGGTGTTATTGGTTCTTGAAAATTGTTGTTTCAAATCTATATGTTGGTTGATTTTTGTTGTTATAATGACATTTTTAATGCTTTGGATTACTCTTACAAAAAACTTTGAAAGAGTTGAGTTGGGAAGAGAAGTAAAGATTGGTATGTGTTCTTGGTGTTCTTGGTGTAGTGTGTGTTCTTGGTGTAGTGTGTGTTTTTAAAATACTCTAACTTATGGGTATTACTTGATTTGGAAAAATTGTTGATTATGTATTGATATTTAAATTTGATAGTTGCAACAACAACAATATATATATATATATATGTATATATATTGGAGAAGTATATAGAAAATATTAGAGTTGGGTTATGATTTGGGTAAAACACCATTGAAGATATTCTTGAGCTTTTAAAATGGGTTCTTGATTTTTATTTGATAGTTGTGGTGAACAATATTAGATGTGGATTTTTTTTTTAATGCATTATGAATATTATTGGAACTTGAAAGCCTCCATGAAAGAGTTGTTAATTTTTTTTATAAACCTTGATTGGGGTAGAGAGAGAGAAAGTTAAAAATTAGCTATTTGGGTATGATTTTGGGAATTTGGGTTGTTTCAAATGAAAACTTGAACTTCTTATATTTTTATTTCTTATAAAAGTTGTTTCTCCTTAAATGTTTTCTTATAGAAGTTGCTTATTTTTACATTATTATTTATAATAGAAGTTGTTTATTTTTACTTACTAGTTATGAAATTGAAGATTGAGAAATATGATTTTTATTAATTGGAAGGCCTAAGTTGTTAACTTTTTGCTATTATAAGATTTGTTTTGTTATGAAATCTAATTTTTAAGATTTCAGGGACCGAGACTAGTACTAGTGGACCCAAGGAGGTGACCGGGAAGCAAGCAGAAAGGTGAATTTTATTCACTTACCGGATTTGAGGTGGGTCTTCTAGATATAATTTTATTGCTGTTTATGTTATATACATAGCTGGCATAGCATGAATGTTATGCAATAGTGCTAAGCTGTATGCTGTATGATTTTAACTTCATTACTAGCATGACATAAACTGTATGTTGTGCACTTGCATTGCTGAGCTGTTAAACCAAGTAGCTGAAAACTTGGTAAATTAGCCAAAATAGGCTAAAGCTGATGGGCCCGGGTGTGTGAGTCATGGCATGTATGAGATTGCATTGTAGGTATGCGTTAAGCTGTGTTTGTGCTGTGCTGAGCTATATATATGCTTAAATTCGCATATCTTTATATCTAGTTGTTTGTGAGTCGTGGTTTGCTCACGCCCACACAGATTTTCTTGTGCAGGTACAATGATCTCTTGGGCTATAGGATTGCACTGCTATGGGTCTAGGTTCGCTGTGGATGGCCATATAAAAGTGGTATTTTGTCGGAAGTGTAAAATACAGTCTAATTTATAACTTTTGTTAGACGTTGTAAAAATTTAAACTTTTAAGTTCAGTAGTGTGGATTTGTTTAATGTATAATAGTTTGAATTGTGGATGACAGAAAGCTTTGAATATGTGTAAACACTTTAAATTTTGTGACATAATGTTATGGGGGTTTTAATGTAAATCCTGCTAAATAGATGTGGTTATAATATTAAATCTATTAGTCACAAGTGGAATTAGTTTGTTTGGGCTAGGTTAGTCGTTGTAAATTATTTGTAATATATTTGGATTTTCAAAATTAACTAAGCATGTTTTATAAAACTGTTCAATACAGGTTGGATTATCCAAATTTTGAGCCGTTATATAGCTGATTTGTTTTAAAACTATTAGTTTCAAGATCAATTAATTGTCTTTGCTGTTAGCTGAGCTGTTTAGTAGGCGTTCTGACCACGCCGGGTCGGGGTCCCACAAAGGCACTAAGCAGACCCATTATAGTGTTTTTTTGTTTTTGGGTAAGTAGTTTCGTTGTTTTATTCAAATTGGTTGTAAGGGCTTTCCTATCTATAGAGAAATCCTAGAACTTGCAGCATTTAAGCTGTGACTTTCATAGAATACTGATATTCATATATGCACTTCACATGCACATTTTCAGATATTTTACTGATACTGCATATCAATGATGGGTGAGCTTAGACATACTTCAATTAGGGGACCACAATGTTACTTTATAGACTTCGTGGTTGGATTTGCAGATCAACTTGAACCAGTCAGCCTATCAGGCTGGTTTGTTCTATTAATATGAGAGTCTGCCATAAAAACCAGTCAACCTATCAGGGGCTTGCTGTAGACCTATATGTGTACTTAGTCCATTCATTTAATTAATAGCACAATAAGGTTTCCTAAAATAATTACTCGTTAAAACGGTCTTTCTAAAAAAGTATCTCTCAAGTGTCAGAATTATCGCTTAGAACCTTTGGTTCCTTAAAAATCTAAACAAAATTGTTAGTAATCATTAAATATTTGATTGTTAGAGGTTCATTTTATTTTATTCTAGTCATTTTAGTGATTTTTTTTAAAACTTTTATGTGGTGGATTTATAGGATCCAAGAACAATGGAAAACGAATGACAGTGATCGCATCGGTAACTGTAATTTTTAGCCTAAGCGGATCGATCCGCTTGGTAATGCCAGATCGATCCGGTTCTGAGATTGGCTATTCCTTCCCTTTTTGAGTCCAAAGATCATTAGCTTTTGCTTCTGTACTTCACCAAAGCTCTCAAATCCTACAAAGCAAGCGATTTATTAGACAGAAAAGGTAAAAACTAAAAGGAGTACCACTGTGCAATTCGTCCATAAAACACTAGAATTAGTGATATAACGTGTCCAATATATGCAACAAAATGGGAATGACGAGACAATATTATACACTAAGCAACGTGTCCATATTTTTTGGTGCTATGCATTAAGAAACTTTGTCTATTTTAACTCATTGGTATTCAGGCTGAAGTTGCATGGAACAAATGTGCTACTCTGTTATCTTGGTCTGGCAGCACAAATTCCGAATTTCTATGGGCGTGACGCATTGGAATCTGCCCAGGTGCCTCTGCATTTTTTGTGTTTGAAAAATTACCGATGTTCTTTTAAATGTTCCTTCTGTTCAATATTTCTCTGATTCTAACCAATATTCCCTTTTATCTTCCTTCTAGATTCATCAATGGCTAGAATATGCCCCTGTTTTTGCATCAGGTTCAGAATTTGAGGGAGCGTGTAGCTATATAGATGGATATTTGTTGAAGCGTACTTTTATGGTTGGTCATAGTCTGTCAATTGCAGATATTGTAATATGGGCAGGTCTTTCCGGTAAAAGTTTCAATCTGTGCCTGATTTAGGCAGAATGAGCATTTTGTGTTCAGATATTATAGAATTATCCATTATTGCATGCTTTTGTATAGTGATCAATCATCATTATGGGTCCCTTAATTGTCTACTATTTTATTAGCGAGTCTTCCTTATCAAGCTCAAATCTTTGCAATTCAGTAACTGGGCTGAGATGGGAAAGTTTGAGGAAGTCAAAGAAGTACCAAAATTTGGTACGGTGGTTCAACTCAATATCTGTAGAATACAGCACTGTCTTAACCGATGTGACATCTACATATGTTGGAAAGAGAAGCTCGGGAAAACCAGTTGCATCAAAAAAAGAGAAAGAGCAACAAGGTATCAGTCATCATTCCAGTAATGTAAATGGTCGAGCCACGTCAGAAATAGATCTTCCTGATGCTGAAGTTGGAAAAGTGCGTTTGAGATTTGCCCCGGAGCCCAGTGGGTACCTTCACATTGGGCATTCAAAAGCAGCACTATTGAATCAATATTTTGCCCAAAGATACCAAGGTCAGGTGATTATACGCTTTGACGATACAAATCCTGCTAAAGAAAGCAATGAATTTGTGGAAAGTCTTCTAATAGATATCGGAACTTTGGGCATCCGATACGAGATGGTTACATATACTTCAGATTACTTCCCACAGCTAATGGAAATGGCTGAAAAACTGATTAGTGAGGGTAAAGCTTATGTGGATGATACTCCGCGTGAGCAAATGCAGAAAGAAAGGATGGATGGAATTGAATCAACATCCAGAAATAACAGCCCAGTGGAGAACATGAAGTTGTGGAAGGAAATGATTTCTGGATCTGAATGGGTGGGATGACCCTCGATTCCCAACTGTCCAAGGAATTGTGCGCAGAGGTTTGAAGATTGAAGCATTGATACAATTCATCCTTGAACAAGTAAGACATTACCTCTTATTACTCATCAAAAATCAGTCTTTAATACAATCTAAGAAGTTGGGCAGAAGCACACTTTTCATTTGGTAAATTTCACTTACAAACTTTTCATAGGGAATATCTTACTTGCTATATCCTACGCATGGCAGTGATACATAATCTCGCTTGGACGGTTTAACAGCAAAAGTCTCGCTTGCTATATCTTAAGCATTTCAGTTATGCATAGATTTTTTTTTCCCTTTTTTCTCTTCTGACCATCCAAGAAGAGTATCATAGATTCGTAATTAGGGGAGCATTTTATGCATTGACGAGGACACTTAGTACAAGCGTGCGCGCGCTTCTGTTGTTTTTTGTTTTTTTTTTCTTGTTATTGTTGTGTGTGGATCTTGTTACGTGGTGGTGGTGGATTGCTGTAATGTTTTTCTGTTACAGTGAAAGCTGTTCTTGTAACAATGGCATGTATACATAATTCTAGACTATGGGACAGTTATAACTGCTTCTATAGTTGTTCATTGCTCTGGCAAGAGCAAATTTTTTTATATCTGATCCTGACCAATCAAAAAGATATATAGCTTATGGGAGCATTTTATTGAATTGATAAGAATTTTGTTCACATATTGATGCGCATTGTTATGCAAAAGACTGTATATGCCAGATCCCAAGTGGCAAGTTCTGATTCTTAATTTTCACTTGTGCCCCACCCTATATAGTTGCATACTGTGTAAAATATGCTTTTGGCATATATATACATCAAAATTTCATATTTATCTTTTAGTCTTTTGTTTTAGGGGGCATCAAAAAACCTCAATCTGATGGAATGGGACAAACTCTGGACCATTAATAAGAAGATTATTGATCCCGTGTGTGCCAGACACACGGCTGTGGTTGAAGAACAGCGTGTCTTGTTGACGTTAACTGACGGCCCTGAGGAACCCTTTGTCCGCATCATACCAAGGCATAAGAAATACGAAGGTGCTGGGGAGAAGGCTACTACCTACACCAGGAGAATTTGGATTGACCATGCTGATGCTGAATCTGTCTCTGTGGATGAAGAGATAACTTTAATGGATTGGGGAAATGCTATAGTAAAAGAAATTGAGAAGGACGAAGATGGAAAAGTTACACAGATAATTGGTGTTTTGCATCTTGAAGGATCAGTCAAGACCACGAAGTTGAAGCTTACCTAGCTACCCGAAACAAGTGAACTTGTAAATCTCTCTTTGGTGGACTTTGGCTATCTAATTACAAAGAAGAAGGTGCGTACTAGTTAACAGATAATCTGGACTTTTACGTCTACTGCTATATCAATGAATTCCTGTCCACATTTCGAACTGTAGATTTTACTTCTTGATTAATATGATGTTAAACACCAGTTACTCTAATGCTTAAGCTCTTAGATAGTGGGTCCAGAATGAAAATCAGGCTCTAACACCCTCCCTTATGTGCGAGAGGCAGTATACACACCTCCTTGGAGACTGATAATAATGTGCAACATGTACATCAGAACACTTAAACCCAAAGCTTCCAAAACCAAAGCTCTGCACTAGCTTAAGCCTTTAAAGAATGTAAAGCTCTGACATATCACACAGACTGTGTGATATACACACAGAGACCTGAGGCGAAAGTGAAAAGTGCCTTATTTTGCTATTGGGTTTACTTTTCTTTTTTATCATGGGTCCTGCTAGCCTATTATCTTTAAATCCTCTCAACGAGTAGTATATCCACTGATAAACTTATTTCCTGTGATTCGTTTAAATACGAACTTGTTCTGTGACATGACTGAAAGCCGCGTTTTGGATTTGACAACTTCAAATCAAGATATGCGGGCACAGCTGTAAATTAGTCCTGTGATTCGTTTAAATACAAACATGTTCTGTGGCGTGACGGGAAGACGCATTTTGGATCTGGCAACTCCAAACTAGAAATGCGGGTACAGCTGTAAATTAGTCATTATTAATGCAATTATAAGATTGGGTGAAGGGCCATCCTACTATGCACATTAAGTAGGATAGAATTTCCCTACATATATTACCTGCAGTGAGCTGATGTGTATATTTGCATTTTCAGCTTGAAGAAGGAGAGGATTTTATTGACGTTCTTAACCCGTGTACTAAAAAGAAGACTGCAGCCCTTGGTGATTCAAACATGCGAAATTTGAAGCGGGGTAAGATATTTCAGCTGGAGAGAAAAGGCTATTTTAGGTGTGATGCACCCTTTGTTAGACCTTCTAAGCCTATCGTTCTCTTTGCCATTCCAGATGGTAGGCAGCAAACTGTATTGAAGTAAGTCCTCTAATGTTGAAACACAAGTGTTCTTTGTAGAATCTATCGTAGATTTTGTATCTTTTATTCGACGTGCCTATTAAACAATTGATGTTAACTTGCTAAGCAACAACGTATTGTTATGTCTTGTTTTCCAAGCGTTAGCATTTTATTTTGACCAATGCTCAGCATCCCAAATTTTGAGCCCGTATTTTGACAGCAAAAACCCCAGGTTGTTCCCACAAAAAGTAAGTACTACCCTCTTATATTTCTCTCAATCTACATATTCCACTCCCCCTCCTACCAGCTTGTTCCTTACTTTCCTCTCAAGTCCACTTTAATATAAACCCCAGGTTCAAATCTACCCAAACAAACTGGGGATATTTTTACCCTATGCTCCCCAACGAATCAAGACTTTCTCTCACGAATACCCATTTAGTAGCAGCAAACCTATTTAGAAATAGCAGTGACATATCCCTTGAGTTTGCGAATAAAATCAGCCATTATCGTATTTCAACTCCACACCTAAAAACGTAATTCTAATATTGAAGACTTGGCAGCAGCAGTGATAGCCCAATTCTGGGCACTTCACAGCAAAAAGACAATTTTTATTCCTTCTGTGCATGTATTTATGTTTTTAAGATTTGTTATGCCACCGTGTTTGTACCGTCTCGTGTCTGTCTTTCCTATCCGTATTCGTGCTTCTTTTCATGCTCACTCAAATTTCGATCTCTTCTCTTAGAGGGTACTGATTGCCATTTTGGACAGTAGGCTTAAAGCAAGAATGAGCTTATATATATACGTAAGGGCTGATTTTAGAAGTGGGTATCTTGTGTTTGATCTTGTAATTTTACATGGACACAAGCTTCTTATGAATCAACATCAATCATTCAGATGAATAATATCTCTGCCAGTCTATGTACTACCATTGCTCTTTTAATTCTTTTCATCTCCATTTGCTATACTAGTGGAATATTAGTCTCAGTGCTTTCACAGTGGTGAAAAGGTGCCCATGCCTTGCCAATCACAGTGCAGCAATGGATACTTGAAGGTCTCAAGGATCTTTACACCTTGACTTGAAGCAAAAAAGTTCAAGTTAGCTGAATTGATTTCTAGAACAAACAATAGATAGGCAGCTTAGGCTTTAGGCCATGGTGCTTACAAAGCCTGATCCTTTAAAGTTTTATATGCTCTAACTTCATTATTTCACTTTTTCTTACCATCTTGACATCAACAAAAGCAAAAAGTGCAGTCTGCTTTTCTAAAAAGTTAACATAGTGTATGAAGGCTTTCTAATGACATTAAGGCATAATGCAGGTATGACTACTCTGGCTATGGACAATCATCTGGAAAGGTAAAATACTATTTTGAATTTTGTTTTTGGGGGATATTTTCTTCCTCTCCTTATTCCCACAAACTGAATACTTGTAAGCAAAGTCTAAATTCGATATGTATTCTTTGCTGCAGTCAAGTGACCATAGTACTTACGCAAGTATAGAAGCTGCATACAAGTGTCTAGAAGAGAACTATGGTTCTAAACAGGAAGATATCATTCTTTATGGTCAATTTGTTGGAAGTGGCCCCACTTAGACCTTGCGGCTCGTTTGCCTCGACTAAGAGTCGTTGTTTTGCATAGTCCTACACTATATCAGGCTTAAGAGTCAAGTATCCTGTAAAGTAAACATATTAGTTTGACATCTACAAGGTGAAATGCTTGTTTATATTTATTTGACTCTCTTTACTCATAACATCCAGCAAATTCTAGGTCTCTGAAGATGATTTTGAATTTGTCATGCAGAACATTGACAAAATCCATAAGTAGATCACTCATTAAGCCATAGTTCACTCATTAAGCCATAAGTAGTTGAGCCATAGATCACTCATTAAGCCATAGTTCACTCATTAAGCCATAAGTAGATCACAAAATCTAGGTCTCTGAAGATGATTTTGATTTTGAATTTGTCATTTTGTATATGTATATCTGATAGTATAGAACAATAGATCACTCATTAAGCCATAAGTAGTTGAGCTTGTATTACTTCCCCCACATGAAATTAGTACCCTTTACTTGCAGTTATTATCATTCTACTAATAAATTAATCACTAATTTTTACCTATACATCGGGCATTCTAATTCAATTTGCGATATAATTAATACTATAGCAGCTCCTAGCATGTTATAGTTAATAAATACTCTGCCATGAAGGTAGTTAATAAGTACACACACACACAGTGTCAGATATGTATCTATGTATATACAGACAATAGATATGCCCTGCTTTTTCTCATCTTGACTGTATGTTGATGTGTTTTAACAAATTTCTTTGGACTGGTAAATTAATATGGAAATTATTTTCATCTAGGGATACATATTTTTCAACTAGAAAAGATCATATTTGCCCAATCAACCGGGGCCGATCACGATCGTGTGGCTTCCGTTGTGAGGTCGGCGGTGGACATTTGGAGTCCTAGTGATCTGGTGACTCTCACAGCTGCTGCTGCAACATGTATTTGCATTCAAGTTTCTCATTTACATGTTGGTTCCATGGGAGATGCAACACATGTTTTTCTTATCCTTTATTTTCTTCTCTATTTGTTTTTCCCGGAATTGGATCTCTTCCTAGATATCCTTTCGTTGTACCTTCTATTTCACTCAAATTCTGAATCTTAAGTACATCACAATTGTGTTTCAAATAGGTTGTTCTAGATATGCCTCCAACCATTGTTTCTATATCCTAGTGTAGTACATCATATAGTTCATTGTTGGTTAATTTTCTTTTTCCCTGAGTATTACTGTATTAGTGTAGGTAAGTCTAAGCTATTTGATTGGGTTAATCAAATTCAACACAATATAGTCTAAGCTATCTTTTTCCCAGCTTGGAATGGGCTTGGAAAGGTCTCCTTTAGAGGAGTGCAGTGCATTGACAACTCAATTTGAGCTCTTATTTTGGGACTTTAAAGTAACATATTCTATTTCAATACAGTATAGAAGTGTTGCTATGTAGTCAAGTTCTTGGGACCCAATGAGGAGTGGTTTTATAATAACTAGGTAATTGTTGTCTGGTGGGATGGGTGGGGTTGAGGGGTCCTCCCTGTCTTGACTGCATTGTACACATCAATTGGCCTGACTTGAGCCTGAAAATGGTCACACCCAGATGAGCACTCTTCTTATAAAAAGGCATTTTAGGTAATATAGCAAGTGAACATTAAGTTCGTCTAATGATTTCTTAAATTTACTTTTATAATATCAAAATCAATTCATGTTTTACAAATGTATTTTAAAGTTGACCCTTTGGGAAGTGTTTTTGAGCTCAAGGTAAATAGTCAAAATTTACCCCTACATTATGCATTTTTAACTTAAGTCAAATTTTTTTAGCACAATCCAATGGTGGATTTTTTGCTACGTGTCTGTCTGAAGAGCTATTGGTTTGATACCCCTTAAATTGTTTAGCCAATTCTAGTGAATTGGACAACTTGGTATATCATTTTCTTCATATAAAATGTAATTAATATGGTGGAATCTTGAGTCAACAACAATAGAATTTTGTGGTAAAACTGAGATATTTAAGTGAAAGAGATTGATATTGACCATTTTTATGAAATTGTCTATTATACCCTCCTTGTTGTTGACTTTTGTGTTATGATATGCAGGGGTTACAAAGGAATGGAAAGAGTTGCAGGCTAAGGTGGGTTAATTATCTGAGACCGGGACTGAAGAGAGGGATGTTCACATTGTAAGAGGAAGAGTCTCTCACCCTTCATGGCATGTTAGGCAAAAAGTAGGTAGGTTTAAGTTAAGACTAAATGACTAATCATAGATTGGTTAATCCTTGGAACCATACCATGCTGAGAAAGTTCTGCACATATTTTCAAACTCAAATATTTCTTAAGAAACTCGAATAAGTCACCTGCAGAATCATGTGAACCTTGGTTTTAATTTGCGACATCGAAGGATGGAGTGCAGTCAGAGGGCGGGAGTGTAAAGTACATGCTTGTTATTTATATGTTGATGTTTTATTTATAGGATTCACAGAGAATTATTGTAAAGTATGTGTTTGTTATTTACATATATTGATATTTTATTTTTAGGATTCATAGAGAATATTCCCAATGATATTGTAAGTTATTTATAATTGGATTTCTTATGATTTTTAATTTTCTATGTTTGTATTATTTTTGTTGTATTGGGTGCAGATTGAGCTTATTATTTTTGCATTTGGTATGGATTATTCTGTTTGTTAATTAGGTGCAAATAAAAATTGGCAAGAATATCAATATATATTTTTTAAATTTATACATATTTCTAACGGATATACCCGTTAGGAAATCCGTTAGTATTTTTTGTTTTTTCCTAGAAATTACTAACGGATATATTCGTTAGAAATTGTTGACAAAACCGTTAGTATTCAACATAAATCTTTTAAAATTAATTGAAAAAAACTGTTAGTAAGTAGCTTTCTAACGGATATATCCGTTAGAAATCCTTTGGTATACTAACGGATTTACTAACGGATATATCCGTTAGTAAAATTAATTTTTCTAACGGATATATCCGTTAATAAATCCGTTAATAATTTTACTAACGCTAAAATACTAACGGATATATCCGTTAGTAACATTTTTTCTAACGGAAATATCCGTTAGTAATAAGGTCATATGGTGTAGTGACAGATGAACGTTCAGCCCCCACAAGTGAAAATTCGTTATGTTAATGCATCACCGACACCGCGACCTCAACACACAATCGTGGAACAGTTTCATAAACGGAAACCGACGTTGTATCATGGACAGGTTGACAAAGACTTGGCCGATCATTGGATGATGGACATGGAAAGACATTTCCGCCAGGTAATATGTACCGATGAGGAGAAAATTTTATACGCATCCGATACGTTGATGGGCGAAGCATTGGATTGGTGGAATAACGTGCTTGAACAAGGAAAACCAACCACGTGGGAAGCATTTAAAGAAGAATTCAACAAACGTTTCTTTCCTCAATCTGCTTATACTCAGAAACGTCAAGAGTTTGCGAGTTTGGTTCAGGGAGATATGACCGTGGGTGAATATGTTTCTCGTTTCAATGCCTTGTTACGATTTGGGAAAACTACCGTTCCAACTGATAGGGATAAAGCTCGTAAGTTTGAGGAAGGGCTTAGAGAGAATATCCGTGGCCGTGTGGACATGTTGCAGCACCCGACCGTTTCTCTAGTCGAGGAAGCCGCCCGTATAGCTGAGAAGAGTGTCGACCGATATCGACAAGGGCAGCAAGGAAAGAGGCCCAATGACAATAGGGGTAAGAGTCAAGGGAATGCGAAGAAACCGTTTACGCAAGGTTCGGGATCGCATATGAGTAGCCAAGGAGGGAGTACGTTCATGGGGGACTCGAGACCGTTGTGCCCGACATGTAACCTGCGACACAGAGGAACCTGCTATCAATTGACCACTTGCTATTTTTGCAAACAATTGGGGCATGTGTCTAGGAATTGTCCTTTGAACGCAAATTCGACTACACCAAACACAACCTCGAACACCAAGAGCTACAACCCAGAGATAAGAGGGAAATGTTTTGAGTGTGGCCAACCAGGGCATATAGCGAAGAATTGCCCGAGTAAGAGACAACCGGGAATGAGTACCGGTGCATCGAGTGTGCCAAGCGGGCCAAGGGTAGAACCTCGAGTGGACAAAGGAAAAGGAGTCGCGCAACAACAAGGACGATACTTCTAGCTCAGGCTGGGGAATACGGATGATACCGTCGTATCAAGTATTCTTCCTATTTGTTCGTATCCTGCACGTATACTTATGGATTCTGGTTCAACGCATTCATTCGTATCACGTGATTTTGTTAAGCATTTAACTATTAAGTCAGAACCACTAGGATATGACTTGTGTGTATCTTTGCCTAGTAGTGAACCGTTAGTTACTTCGTCGATATTCAAGTCATGTGAGATCAAGATAGGTGATAAAGTCTTGAGCGTTGATTTGATTCCGTTGACGGTGAATTACTTTGATGTTATCTTGGGTATGGATTGGTTTTCGGCTAATCAAGCCAGAATCGATTGTGAACAGAAACGGGTTAGTTTCTATCCGTCAGGGCGAGAAGAGTTTACGTTTCAGGGTAAGGGAGTGATCGTACCGTCGTACTTGATATCGGCGATTCAAGCAAGTAAGATGTTGAAGAAGGGTTGTTCGGGTTTCTTATGTTCAATTATCGACACGAGAGTTCTTGGATCACTAATAGAAGACATTTCAGTAGTTCAAGAATTTCCAGATGTTTTTCCCGATGAGTTATCCGATGTATTGATTGAAAGAGAGCTTGAGTTCACAATAGAAGTAGTACCAGGGTCACAACCGGTATCCAAAGCACCGTACCGAATGGCACCGATAGAGTTGAAAGAATTGAAAGTTCAATTAGAAGAACTGTTAGAGAAGGGTTTTATTCGACCTAGTGTTTCACCATGGGGAGCTCCAGTCTTGTTTGTGAAGAAGAAAGATGGAACAATGCGTATGTGCATCGACTACCGAGAGTTGAATAAGTTGACCGTCAAGAACAAGTATCCGTTGCCGCGAATAGATGACTTGTTTGATCAGTTACAAGGGGCTCAGGTATTTTCAAAGATCGACTTGAGATCCGGTTACCATCAGTTGAAAGTCAAAGAGGAAGATGTTGAGAAGACAGCTTTCAGGACTCGATATGGTCACTTTGAATTTTTGGTTATGCCATTTAGAGTGACTAATGCACCAGCTGCTTTCATGGACTTGATGAACCGTGTTTTCAAGGATTATTTAGATGAGTTCGTTATCGTGTTCATAGATGACATCCTAATCTACTCCAAAAGCGTTGAAGATCACGAGCATCATTTGCGATTAGCTTTACAACGATTGCGTAAAAAGAGATTATTCGTCAAATTGAAGAAGTGTGAGTTTTGGTTGACCGAGATAGCTTTCCTTGGACATATAGTGTCGGCAAAGGGAATTTCTGTAGACCCTCAGAAGATAGAAGCAGTTACCAACTGGGTGAGGCCAACGAATGTGACAGACATCAGAAGTTTCCTAGGATTAGCTGGGTATTATCGGAGATTTGTAAAAGACTTTTCGCGTATAGCAATGCCGATGACACAGTTAATGAGGAAAGATATTGTTTTTGTTTGGAGTCCAGAATGTGAAGAAAATTTCCAAGAGTTAAAGGGTCGACTAGTGAAAGCACCAATTTTAGCCGTTCCGTCAGGGACTGAAGGATTTATCATTTACAGTGATGCATCATATAGAGGTTTAGGTTGCGTTCTTATGCAAGGTGATAAAGTCATTGCGTATGCATCGAGACAACTTAGACCGCACGAGAAGAATTATCCAACACATGATCTAGAATTGGCCGCCGTGATTTTTGCATTGAAAATTTGGTGTCATTATCTATACGGAGAGAAATGTGAGATCTATACGGATCACAAGAGTTTGAAGTACCTGTTTACACAACGAGATTTGAACATGAGGCAAAGGAGATGGTTAGAGTTGATGAAGGACTATGACTTGTCGATTCAATATCATCCGGGCAAGGCGAATGTAGTCGCCGATGCTCTTAGTCGCAAAGTACCAACCAATACCGCATCAGATTTGACTTCTCAAAAAGAATTGATAAGAGATATGGAGAACTTAGAACTTGAAGTGATTTCGAGGATTGAAAGTGGTTTTATGTCGACGATAGTGGCACAACCACTCTTGATTCACGAGATCGTAGAGAAATAACTTCAAGACATGGCTTTGAAGAAGATTTGTGATGAGATTCCAATGGGCAAACAACCGGGATTCACGTTTGAGAACAATGTGTTGAGATTGAGGGGTAGAATTTGTGTACCTAGTGAGAAAGAGTTGAAGCGAAACATCCTAGAGGAAGCACACAACACAAAGTATACCGTTCACCCGGGAAGCACCAAGATGTATAGAGACTTGAGACATGTGTATTGGTGGCCGGGAATGAAGAGAGAAATAGCACGCTATGTTTCGCGTTATACTAGTTGTCAACAAGTAAAGGCCGAACGCCAAGTACCCTCGGGATTGTTACAACCGTTACCGATAGCTGAGTGGAAATGGGAGCACATAACAATGGATTTTGTTAGTGGGTTTCCGAGGTCGAAGAGATCAAATACTATTATTTGGGTGATTGTTGATCGTTTGATGAAGTCGTTGCACTTCCTACCACTTCGAACAACTAAGCCAATGACGTTAGCTAAGTTGTATATTCGCGAGATTGTGAGACTACATGGTATCCCAGTTTCTATCGTTTCGGATAGGGATAGTAGTTTTACATCGAAATTTTGGAGAGCCTTGCAAGAAGCAATGGGTACCAAATTGCACTTTAGTACAGCTTTTCATCCTCAGACCGATGGTCAATCAGAAAGAGTAATCCAGATTTTGGAAGACATGCTTAGGCTATGTGTACTTGATTTTCAGGGTGATTGGGAAGACCATTTGTCATTGATTGAGTTTGCATATAACAACAGTTTTCAGTCAAGTATTGGAATGGCTCCTTATGAAGCTTTATATGGTCGTGTATGTCGTTCACCAATTAGTTGGACAGAGGTGGGAGAAAGAAAGATTGAAGGGCCGAAAATTGTACAAGAAACTACGGATAAAATAAAGGTAATTAGACAACGGTTACTGACAGCTCAGAGTAGGTATAAAAGTTATGCCGATAAGCGTAGACGACCGTTGGAATTTGATGTAGGAGACTTGGTGTATTTGAAGGTGTCACCTTCAAAGGGAATAACCAGATTTGGTAGATACGGGAAACTCAATCCGAGATATGTAGGACCTTTTGAAATCATTGGAAAGGTTGGACCCGTAGCTTATCGTTTGAACTTTTCGAGCGAGTATGCTCAAGTTCATAACGTGTTTCATGTATCGTTGTTACGCAAACAATTAGTGGAAGATAGAGATCAAGTGATGACTCCGACATCGAATGAGATTCAGAGTGATTTAACGTATGTTGCGTATCCGGTAGAGATATTGGATCAAAAAGATCAAGTCTTACGAAATAAAGTAATATCGAAAGTGAAAGTGTTATGGCGTAGCCAAACTACGGAAGAGATGACGTGGGAGATAGAAGATGAGATGCGTACTCAGTATCCGCACCTTTTCGAGACTTGAGGTATAAGTTTGGGGACAAACTTCTTTTAAGGGGGAGAGTATTATAACACCCACATTTGTGTTATGTCATTTGCATTACATTGTCATGCATGATAATGTGATGTGGCGTGTCTTATGACACATGTTTGGGGTGAGTTTTGACTCACGAGTTGATTTGGGTGTCTGTATTAGAGAACCCTTTGAAACTATTGTGATTGAGGATTTATTGTTTGTGAAGTCTCCCCGAGTATGAGACGGTCACTATGGAACATTTTAAATGTTTATCTGAAAATAAATGTTTACCTGTGTATTTCAATATCTGTATTATTTTCTGTTTTAGAATTTATTTTTTGTTGTTAGATTTAGTATTCTGGTGAGAACGAATGAACACGCTATTAATTTGGTAGGTTCGGAAACGTCATGTAGAAATTCGCGTTTTAGCGACCAAACGAAACTTAGTCGAAAACTTTTATAATTTTGAGGTTTCACTTATAAAGCTATGAATTAGCTGTGTAGAAAGTTTCAGAGACTGATTAAGAGTTTGAAAAACTCGTGGGGAGGTAAACGTAATTCCCCGAGAATGTTGCCTATATATAGATAGAGATGAACTTAGATATTTTCATAAGTTAACCTAAAAGCTCAAGAAGGAGGCCAAAAGGGGGCTAGAGGGAGATTTGGTTGCTTAGAGCTTTGCGACGCCAAACGACGACCTTTCGTCAGTCTGTTTTCTCCCAGATTTCGTATTCAAGCTCCTCGAGGTAAGAACTTCGTTTTGATACCTATTAGGGCTGTTTGGCCAAGTTTTTCGAAAAGTTATTTTCTAGAATTTTTCATAAAAGTTGATAAATGGAATTTTGATCCATAGGAATTGTACTAGACGGACTTCTGCACGTTCTTTGTGCACGGGTTTTCTTCAGATTGAATTATAGGAGCGTTATTTGGAGGTGAGTGATTCAACTATGTTTTGGAATGATTTCTTGACATGTATTCATGTTTTGTATGAATAGCATGTATTAATTCTTAGAGATATCTTGTGTAGTTCATATTGGGCAATTATATTGATAAGTAGGCTCAATAGCACGGTGATATGTTTTAATTATCGCGAGTATGGTGCTATGTATTTGAGCATGTTAAGTTACTTATTTGGGTCAGAAGGAGCACGTGGTCACCGTGCCATTTTGTGGAGCCGATATAGGCATTAAGGTCGCACGATTGAAGAGAAGAATCGTGGGTCTTACCCTTTCGCGTGGACTTATTGGCGAGGAGTCGCGGATTGGGAGTATGGACGGGCACGTGAGTCTCCGGCGACTAGTATGAAATGTAGAGATGTGAATGCAGACATGTTTATCATTCATGTGCATATGTTGTTTTATTCACTAAGCTTTAGCTTAAACAAATCGAAATATGTGTGGTTATTCAAATAACCATTTCAGGTGTAAATGCTGGCGAGGAATCGGAGAAGTGAGTACGTGGGTTGGGAGTTCGCTTGGAAGGCAACTTGAAATGTCAATCTTGTAGTTTTGGAATAATAGGAATGTTGTAATAAGACTTTTTATTGTTTTAAACCATGTTTAATTTAGTATGTTAGAATGGGTTTTAAACTATTGTAATAGTTAGTGATATGTTGTAATCCTGCTTTAGAAATGTTTTAATACAGCTAGGATTACTTTGGGTTGAGTTTGGTTTGGGTGGTTGATCATTGGTGAATGTTAGAAAGCTTTTTAAACTTGAAATTCTGCAGTTTGGGCTGCTGCCAGGGGAGCAGTCGACTGAGCAGTCGACTGAACCCCTGAGCCTGTTAGCTACTGCTTCTTATTTTAGCAAAAGCAGTCGACTGGACCCCTCAGCAGTCGACTGGACCTCCAGTTTCAGTCGACTGGAATTGCTATTAAATCCCTGCCTTCCTCCGTCGACTGTGCAGTCGACTGAGCAGTCGACTGAACCTCTGGTCTTAAAATGTGTTTTGTTTTCCGCTGCGTGTGTTCTTCAAATCTAATTTTGGGAACGTTAATGAATTGGTTTAGCCTCGGTGGCGTGCCACGGGCTCCGGTTCTGCTATTGTGGTACCGGGCTGTGACAACCACCACTACCAAACCTAACAATAACCCCACCACCACCACCAAACCCCAACCTCTCTCTCTCTCTCTTTGATTTCCTCTCACTCCTCACATGGCCACCAACTCCACCACCACCTGCCGCCGCCACCACCACCACCACTACCACCACCAAACTCCAACCTCTCTCTTCCCTCTCTTTGATCTTCTCTTTTTCTCTGTCTGTCTGTCTCTCTCTCTCTCTCTCTAGTAGGAAGAAAAAGCCATAGACGGCAACCACCACCATTGACCGCCGCCATTGTAGGGAAAAAAAAGTTGCAGGTTTTGGAGCAATTGGCCAAACATAAGGAGCAACTCACCAAATGTTTGGGAGCAACTATCCAAACGTAAGAAGCAACTCACCAAACGGTATTGGGAGCAACTTTCCAAACTTAAGGAGCAACTCCCCAAACCGTTTGGACAATTGCTCCTTACGTTTGGAGAGTTGCTCCTTAAGTTTGGAAAGTTGCTCCCAATACCATTTGGTGAGTTGCTCCTTACATTTGGATAATTGCTCCCAAGCTTTTGGTGAGTTGCTCCTTATGTTTGGCCAGTTGCTCCAAAACCTGCAACTTTTTTTTTTCTTACAATGGCGGCGGTCAATGGTGGTAGTGGCCGCCTATGACTTTTTTTTCCTACTAGAGAGAGAGAGAGAGAGAGAGAAAGAGAAAAAGAGAGAGAAGATCAAAGAGAGGGAAGATAGAGGTTGGAGTTTGGTGGTGGTAGTGGTAGTGGTGGTGGCGGCGGCGGCGGCAGGTGGTGGTAGAGTTGGTGGCCATGTGAGGAGTGAGAGGAGATCAAAAAGAGACAAAGGTTGGGTTGGTGGTGGTGGGGTTTGGGTTAGGTTTGGTAGTGGTGGTGGTGGTGGCCCTTTAAGGGTAGTGGCGGTGGCAGCGACAGGTGGTGGTGGCGGCGGCGGTAGGTGGTGCTAAAGTTATTGGCCATGTGAGGAGTGAGAGGAGATCAAACAGAGACAGAGGTTGGGGTTTGGTGGTGGTGGTGGGTTTGGGTTAGGTTTGGTAGTGGTAGTAGTTGTGGCCCTTTAAGGGTACTGGTGGTGGTAGTGACAGGTGGTGGTGGCGGCGGTGGCATGTGGTGGTGGAGTTGGTGGCCATGTAAGGAGAGAGTGAAGATCAAAGAGAGAGAGGTTGGGGTTTGGTAGTGGTGGTGGTGGTGGCCCTTTAAGGGTAGTGGTGGTGGTGGTGGTAGTGGCAGGTGGTGGTGGCGGCAAGTGGTGCCAGCAGGTGGTGGTGGTGCGGCGGCAGGTGGCGGTGGTGGGCTGGTGAGAAGAGAGAGAAGAGATCAAAGAGGGAGGGCAGTTTTGACATTTTACACATAACTTGATGTGTTTTTAATTTTTAAAAAGCACATGACTGACTTTAAAATTGTCAACAAATAATTGACTGATTTTTAATTCTCCCATTATATTACAATGATATATGTGATTATATAGTGAGGCATAGTTTTTATATCAAGATTCAAGAGTAACCTTATGATTTTCAAATTTTGAATTTTAATTACTTTTTAAATATCATACAGTAGTGGCATCACTGAATTTTTATTGGAGGATGTTGAAGTAGTCCCCATCATTATTGAAGATGGCCCCACTTAGGGATGGACACACTTCGGGCCAACCCAAAACCGAAGTTTCAAAGCAATTCGGGTCTGGTCAATCGGGTTAGGAAATCAGTTCGATTTAGACCCAAACCATAGTTACAACTTCAGTTCGGATTTTGGTAGGGGTTTTCGCAACCCGAACATCTGAAGTTTCCACACATATATAATATCGCTTTTCATAATTTTAGGGCTAAACTCTCCAATCCATTCCAGTCTTCCAAAATTCATTCCAAACCTCTGAATCGGCACTTCGGGGACTCACCAGTCCACTCTCTCTCACCAGTCCGGCGAGTGGATCACTCATTTTTTCTCTTACTAGTCCAGCAGCAGCTCAGTCACTCTCACCAATCTGGTGGCTCAGTCACTTTTTTTTCCCTCTCTTAGTCTCTGCCATTGGTGTTGCAGCGAGGTATGGTTCTTTACTTCTCTCTCTCTCTCAAACTCTCAGTCTCTCTAGTCTCTATCTCTCTATATAAATACACACACACACACATTTATATATATATCATTTAATAACAGACTGATATATCTCTCAAACTCTCAAACATATATATATATATCTCTCAAACTCTCTCTCTAGTCTCTATCTCTCTATATAAATATGTATATATATACATATACATCAGTCAGTAACAAACTTGTCTCTATCTCTCTGTATAAATTTAAAAAAAAAAATTAAACTTCGATTGAATCTCAACCCGAACTTTCGAACCAAACCCGAGCTTCCATTTCAGAATTCAAACTATATTTTCAAACTTTATTTCAGTTCAGATTTCTGTATCAAACTTCCCAACCCAAGCCCGAATATCCTAACCCGAACCTTTTGATTTGAATCCGAACAGACCAATTGCCCACCCCTAGCGCCATTACCACATATATTTGGGACATTTGGAATTCAAAATTTGGGATGCATAATATCACTCTATTATCAATGATCAATAAACATAAAGTTTATTATTTGCATGCCCTCGGGCATAATGGAGACTAATCACCGGATAACTTAACACTAACCCTACGAGATAATTAGTGTCGGCCCAAATTTTGAAAATTTAGTTAATATGGACTAAACTCAAATACTGGAATATTTCAATCAAAATGGACTAACAGTCCAATCCCCCTTCCCCTTAAAACTTGCACAAATAAGCGTGGGCTTAGTCCTAGCAAATTGGTTACAATTGATGCGTCTCACGTCCTCAACATATGTCACGATTCTCAAGGTTCTAGTGTGCCAAGTTTAGAGCTTTGGCATGAGTTTGAATCTTGTTGTTAACTTGTCTTCCTGAATTAATTACTATGTGTCTTGTCCGATCGATGCAATGCCCGAGATTTGGCCCTGATGAGAAAGGTGGAGGATTTGTCCTCGTATCCATACACACACAAAATTCAATGTAAGAAGGCTGCACATATATGACTTAAGACTATGGTTCTCATGATTAAAAAAAAAGACTATATTTGATTCTCAAATTTAAATTCCAAATTTAATCCCCGGTTAGATTAATAATTGTACCATATATTGAAACAATGATCAATGGTACCATATGGAAACTATTATTCCACTCCATTTCACTGTCCCATAAGAAAAGAAGTTGCAAAATGTTCTTAATTTTTCAGAGAGGTTATTGCCAGTGGGAGGGACTTGTTTTTCAACGTTACTTGAGATTGTAATAAATTATTGAAATATTTATATTAATTTGGCGATCAATTTCTTACATTTTAGATTATGAGAACTAAAATACCCTTAAAAATGGCCTTGTGTATTGGCCAGGTGAGCATTTTCAATCACTTTTCACAACTAAAAGTGACAGAATGGTACCAAGCGGGTCTAGTCTAATTGGTGTGATCTCCTCTCCCCAATGGGGATAGGAAAGTTCGAATCCCCTTAGGAGACTTCCTTTGCTTGCCCCTGTTTAAGCGGGTCTAGTCTAATTGGTGTGATCTCCTCTCCCCAATGGGGATAGGAGAGTTCGAATCCCCTTAGGAGACTTCCTTTGCTTGCCCCTGTTTGCTCTTCGATCAGTTAGAATGAGGATCGTTGTTGGGCTTTGTTGTGTGCCATTGTGGGGCTTTGGGCTTGAATTAGGTTGGGATGAGTATGCGTGTGGTGTGTGTGTGGGTCATTGTTATAAATCAATATATGGGTTTTGATCAGCCACATTCTACCGTCTACGGCATATGAATCAGGAAG
This sequence comes from Hydrangea macrophylla, assembly GCA_033977485.1. NCBI lineage: Eukaryota > Viridiplantae > Streptophyta > Magnoliopsida > Cornales > Hydrangeaceae > Hydrangea > Hydrangea macrophylla. Next base: position 83,772,503 of record CM066988.1, on the reverse strand, counting down.
CATCATCTTCTCAATGCTCCTTAGAAGGAGCAGAATATTTTTTTTAGGAAAATGCTAGACCCACACACTTTTCCACACACTATGCTTTATATGTATGTACCTTGTGCTGTTTGAATTTTTCACACTTTTCTGTGCACCACTTACACAACACAGGGTACATGCATTTAAAGCTAAGTGTGAAAAAAAAATGTGTGAAAAAGTGTGTAGGTGTGTGGCATTCATGCATGGAGATTGGCCCAACATCAAATTACACTACTTTGTACCGAAGTAAATATTGAATGAATCAGAGATACCACATTACAATTTATCCCACTCGTTTATTCACACTTTTTACTAAGTTGGAGAAGTGATTCCCTGAATTAGCTTGTGATACCACATCATCAATATAACCGTATTATTGAATATTTTTCCCGAAGTTTGAGAATTGATTTTGTAGTTTTATTTTTTCTTTCAATTCCCTAATGTTCAGGAAATCATGTGTCACATCCCATCCTGAGAAAATATATTCTTTTAAATGCATAAACGAATTTGCTTGAACATTATCAATGTCATTCGATAATTGAGACGAGGTTGACTGTGTGTCAATGTGGAGTGTCAATTGAGGACACGAGGAGTTGGTAATTATGAAGCATTAATACGTTTTAAATGACATTTATGTGGCTTAAATGTTATTTGACTTTATCTGGTATCTTTGAATAGTGAAATATACATGTTCAGTATATTTTCTGATAGTTATAATCTTGATTAAGATCATTTTGATGGTTTTATTGATAACCAATGAGATACGTTGCATAAAAGGTAGGTTATTTAGAAATTTCATGAAATTAGTTTTCGGAACGAAATTTTAGCGACAAACGGAACTTAGACGAAAACTTTTATAATTTGTAGTTTTCACTCGTGAAGTAATGAATTAGACGTGTAAGACGTTTCGAGGGATAATTAGGAGTTTTGAAAACTCGTGGAGAGGTAAACGTAATTTCCGAGAGTCATGCTTATATATAGGAGACTCAAGATATTTTTAATTCTTCAAGTTTTCTCAAAACCTAAATCAAGAGGGCATTTGTTGCTTAGAGCATTTCGACGCAAATCGATGGACTTCTGCCCTTTTTTTTTTCCACCAAATTTCATATTTAAACTCATTGAGGTAAGGGCTTCGTTTTGATAGTCATTAGGCCATATTTGGTTAAGTTTTACGAAAACTCTAATTCTAGGAATTTGGGAAAAACATATGTATACTTGTAAGAATCGCTTGAGATCGAAGATTCGACATTTAATCGGTCCCCTAATACTTCCCTAAAAGTTATAGGGCGTTTGCATGAAGTATGAATTCTAGCCTTATGGCTTATAGGGAATTTACATGTTTTAGATATCCGACTTGATATTTTGGATCCGGCCGAAATTCATTATTAGGTCCGTTAGTTATGCACGTAACAAAGTATGAAAAGCATGTATGTGTGATTATATGAGCATGTTATGTGTCTATGTGGGTCAAAAGGGGGTTTGGTGCAATTCCATCCGGGAGTAAGCTCCTCAATGTTTGAGGACTGTGGTATCGACAGTTGTTGTGCCTGGTTTGGAGGAAGGCCCAGCCAGGGCACAGTGCATGGTTTGGGAGAAGGCCCAGCCAGGGCACTGGATGCATGGTAACACGAAGGCCTTCCACGACATCAGTTTCATTTACCGGATGGAAACATACCACTCGCCCTAGAGACTAATTTGACGTGTTTTGATATCTTAAAGCATGAATTGTCATATAAGCATATGTTTATAATTGTGCACTCAGCATATAGCTGAGCAGTGGGGCTTTACTCCATTGCAGGTGATAAGAAGAAAGGAAATAAGAAGTGTGAGGAGTGAGACCATGGGGACAACGGTGATCTTTCTCTTGTACATGTTTTTGTTTTTCTATTCCATTGATGAAAAATGTAATATTGAGAAGTTAAAACTATAAACTTTGCTTTTGGACCTTGGAATAGTTTTGTAAGGTTGTAACGTGTTGTAAAACTTCTTTTGATTAGGTAGTAATGAATCCAAACTTAGGAATTCGCATTTTGAATATTTAACTTGTCAATTTCGTGTTTTGAATGAATGTTGTTAATACTTTTGTGAATTGAGCCAATCAAGCCTTAGCTTATTCCGTTATTTGCTTCTTTTCATGGATTAGTATAATTTCAATGATGTACGTTCTTGAAGTCCTGCTATAGTTGGAAGGGTTGGAATTATGCAAGTGTGTATGGAGTATTGAAATTGGTGAAGGTTGAGTGTCCTTAGGCAAATTCTACTGCTAAGGAGGAATTCTGCTAAAGGGACATTTGACCGATCGAGCAAGACAGTTCGACCGGTCGAAATACCCCCTGCATGAAATCTTTTTCTACCCCTTTTGAAAATTATTTAAATGTTTTGGTTGTTTCTTAAGGTACCTTTGGGACCCCTTTCAACATAAATTCATTCGTTTCAGAAAATAATTACGTTTTCAATTTTATACGGATTTTACAACTCAGAGCGCAATGTTTCCAAATATTTTGAATACTCAATGTTGTTTTAAGTTCCTTTTCCGCTGCTAGAACGTTATAATGAATTGGTTGAGCCTCAGTGGCGTGCCACGTGCCCTTTTTCTGCCCGTGGCAGGATGGGTCGTGACACCATGTTATTCGTGTCACCAATGTCTGTTAGGAACCAACTGACTTTAGGGAATTAGATGTCGGAAGTCCTCTAAATTACACTCTTTTTATTTTATTTTAGCCCCAACCGTTATTTGTTTCAGTAAAAAATGTCTCAACCAAAAAATAATCATAGGAAATTTTACATAACTTACATGATGTTTGAAATTTTTATACAACTAGTTATGTAAAATTTCACATAAATAGTTATGTAAAATTTTGTAACATAAAGATTTAATTTGATTAAGTTTTAGTAAGGAACTTTGACCAAAATTAAAAACGAGGCGTCCTTAACTCTATTAATCCAATATAAGGTATTTACATCTTTCTTTTTTCTTTTCCCTTTTTTGCAATTGTAACATTTGTGTTCAAAATGTTACTGAACCTGAGATAACGAATTCTTATTTCGTGTGATCGTCACATGGTGATTTGAGTATTTTGTGGGTTCCACGAGATGGGAAGGGGGCGGTAGGGGTTGAATATTCGACCTATACAATAGAGGGGCCTAAGATTCAGTTCGGTGTCAAATGACTACACTCACTTTGCACATTGCGAGCAATACTTAGCAATAGTGTTTTCTAAAACATCTAAAATGTAGCAATTATTTAACGTAAAAAGATAAAAAAAAATATTTTTAACTATCATGAAAAAATTATAATGCCCTAATACATGGAGAATCAACATTGTTTACCGGAATAACTCTTTGGACACAAAGAATCTATCTTTCTCTCAGTGGTACTGTGATTAGTGCCACTTAGCTTAGAACAGAAATAAACACCTGTGGATCTCTTTGTATCCATAAAATTGCTCTTATTTACAGTTAGTTTAGTTACACAATTACATAATTTCTTGTAAAAGACTTGGAGAATCAACATATATTTTGTTGAACTTGTAAAACACATTGCTTGACTATATACAAATCATCTAATTTTAATCTGGAAAAGAGACATTGTCACATGATGTATAATTAGTGGTCAGGGCTGATTGCCCTTCTTGTATTTGTTTCTTCTCTTAAATTTTGTAAAAAAGAAAAAGAAAAAGATTAATTCATGTGTACAAGTTTAGACAATATGTTGTCCACTTTGTCTTAAAGGTTTTTCAGTGGACCGCTGACTTGGTAAGAACGGTTCATATCATTTCTTAAGTTATATGTCATATTTATCACAAAAATGACAGACACTCTAAAATTTAACTAATGTATTACGTAGTACTATTGATATGTCATGCAATCAATATATTAATTCACTCTATAAAATACGTTGACTCATTCATAAAGTGCGAATAACAATTACCATCTAAAAATTGCAGATGAACTTGTAGCATGTTGGAGAGGGTAGGTTTGACAAGTATGTTTTATTGTAGCATTGACATGTCAAATGGCTTGTGGATTGGAGAGGTTCTAATGAGTGGGATGTTAGATGTTTGAAACAAAAAGAATTTCTGAAAAGTTTGAACACTATTTGAATTCCATTGTTTGACCCTTTATACAAAGTACTTTCTCATTACCAAATTAAGTCATTTATTCTATTTTGGTCTTCTCATTTTAAGAGTTATTTTTAAAAATTTAATATATTTTAATTGCACATTTTTCATATTTATTTTATTGTATAAATTTCTCTCACTTTTTATTTGATGTGACGAGTAATGTAATGGTCACTAACACTTTTATAAACCAAATCCATTAACAATCTATCTCTCTATTGGATAGTACTATGAGGTCTATTGAAAATTAAGTGCCACCAGAATAGAGATAGATTGTTAGTGGATTTTTATTTGTAAAAGTTTTAGTGAACATAGCATTACTTTTGATGTGATAGAAAAATTTTGAACTTACAAAAAGGACGAGAATGAAAAATTGCAAGTTATCAGAACAATTAAAAAGTTTTTTTTTTTTAAATAATGCAAATGACTCTTGACACATATGGAGCATTTATCATTTTTTTTTTTATACTAGAGCATTTATCATTTAATATTACATCAAATTTTGTGTTCTTAGTTTTGTAGTTACCAGCTAGTCAAAGAGTATAGATAATTAGGCAGCTTCTCAGCATTCCTTGCCCATGTTAGAAATTGATGTATAGAAACAGAGGCTATATCTATATATATACATATATATAAATATAGGGGTGATGCTATTTTTACACTATTATTGAACTAATGCACTCCATAGTATCATTCTTTCTTAGAGCATGTGGTATTATGTGTAATGTTGCATACAACATATATAGTACCACATGCTCTAAAAATGGTATCATGGAGTGCTTTAGTTCAATGATAGAGTGGGAATAACAATTCCCTAAATATATAAAGGCATGTCCTTCAGTGTATATGATTAAATTCTACCGCAGATATCACATTGTTAGAAAGTATATAGGGATATATAAATATATATTTATAGGCATATCCTTCCGTGTAATTAAGACTAAAGTCTACCAAATATATCATTTTTGAGTGCACCACTTTGACGCAGTGTTCTCCAAACTAGACCCTCCGTCCCGCCACATAAGTGTGTATATATATATATATGGTGAGGTTCTTAAGTGAACAGAGTTGAATGAACTTATTCAATTTTTTAGGCTAAAAAAAATATATTCATTGAGAATGTTCACTCAACACTGTTCACTTAAGAGCGTGATCGTGTATATATATATATATATATATATAATAGCTATATACCGATATACGTCTGTCTATATATACATGGCAAAGGTATTAGGATATCACTGTTAAGTTTAAAATGGGAAAAAAAAAATATAAATAAAAAATTTTGCCACTTCATTAAAATATGGAGAGCAATAGTAATTCTGTAATGAAGGTACTAAGTTTACTTCTTCTCTTTTTGGTAACAGTGGTTGTCCGGGCGCGTCCGGGTGAATCACCTGTGGTCACCTCCTTGAGATTCGAACTTAAGACCTCTGGGTATAACACCCAGAGACCTTGTCATCCAGCCACAAAGGAAGTGGTTAATAGTAAGTTAACTTATTTCAAGTGTTTTGTAATATTATTCTAATGTCATCAATCTAGTGAGGTGTCATATGCTTGTCAAATTTAAATTTTAAATTTAGTTTTCAAATGTTTTGTCAGTTATATCACATATAGTGACATGTGGTATCTAATTGTACAAGGGCATTGTTTGAGACACAATAAAGGTCACTAAGAGATTCTCACAAAATGATGTGGCATCCCATGTGGCAGTAGAACCCATCACACTTAAAACTCAACACATATATGGGATGGCACATGAGTGCCACATGGGATGCCACATACTTTTATAAGCATCTCTTTGTTGTATATTTTATATACAGTAATATAGATTATAATATTAAAATGTATATAAAGGTTTTTTATTGTTTATTTAGAGAAATGTGAAAGACACCATTTAAGGGGTGCTTTTTGGATTAAAGATCACTACCATTTAAGAGATGTCTATGATACCGATTATGAAAAAATATATGCCTAATGAAATGACATAATCAAGAGGTACCATGTGGTCTATATAAGACAAGCGGTTTATTCATTTTAGGCGTGTGAAAAATACTAAATATTCATTCTCTCTAATTCATTACACGTGTCAGTTGAAACCAATTTTCTAGAGGTTTTTCTGAAAAATCTTTAGAATTGTTATTTGGTATATTTTTAGACTTTGTTGTATCTTAGAACGGATTTGCTAGAAACCATGTAGCAAACTCTTTGTACGTGAGTGGGGACAAATAACTCGTTAAAGATAGTGATCTATGCGCCTCAAAATCTTACAGATATTATGTTTAATTTATGATTCTTATTCCATGGCGACCCGAAACCCAATAATTATAAGGAGTTGTTTAATTAGACGAAGGACGAATCCAACAACTCTTAAAGAGGAAAAAAAATATCCAGATCTCAGGTTTTGTGCTTGTCTGTGTACTATTTGTTTACTATCCTCCATATATATTCTGAAATTCTAAAATTTGAGGAATAACCTTTGGGCAGGTTAAATCTTTTTCACCTTTCAACTGATTTACAATTCACGGGTCTCTTTGAATGTTACATGTTTGGAGCGTTTATGTATTGTGGGTCATCACTATTTGCACATTTTGACCTTATTGAAACAGTTCTAGATTGAATTTCTTGGGTATTGCATAACACCATATCTAGTGGTTCATTATTTCAAACTAGTGCACCATTCTTTAAAAATCATCATTACTCTGTTTAAATATTATGATCGACTAGGAGGTGAAATTAATTGATAAATCATAAACTAGTGGAGTTTAATTACATGTATGGAGCGTTTAGGGTAATGTTATGTGCACATAAAGTGTGCATATAAAGATCTGGGCCATTCATTTGGTGGGATCCATCTCTGCACACACGGGATCAATCAAAATGAATGGTCTAGATCTTTATGTGCACATTTTATGTGCACGAATCATTACTCTTTTGAAACAATGTTTGTTTTGATACAGTTACGCCTGTTTCAAAAGTGAGTTAACTCTATTTTTGAGTGTTTGGTTTATAGAGTTGCATATTTTCATGCATTTTAACCAAACACATCCGTTGGATGAGTTACATAGCCGGCTTATAATGTCGTTATTTGAAATATTAATTTGTAATGTAAGGATTAATTTTCTTAAAAAGTTTGCATTCTAAATCTTAAATATTTTTGAGCTAAATGAAATTGGGTGATACTTGTTTTTGAGGATTAATTTCATGCATGCTACTATTATGGTTTTGTACATGTGTGAATATACATGTTATGCGCACCCTGCCCTTAATTTGTATTGCTCCTGTTATGTATCGTTTGGTCTATAAATGTATATGTGTGTGTATATATATATTTGTATATGTGTGAGCCTTTCCTGAAATCCTATGTGCTCATTACCATATAAGTATAAGTAACATGCGGTTGTAATTTAGGGGACACTTATGCCATATTTGTGCAGTTTTCTTTAATGGTGTCTTCAATGCTATTATCTTTAAATTTTAACGTGATCTTGAAAATTTTGTAAATGTGGGGGTACTTATAAAATATTCATATTTACATTTGATCTCATGGGCTTGGAATGTGGGGGGTAGATATATGTTAGTAATATATGAAAACTTAAACATACCTCGTTAATATTTTATAAGTATAAAAATTTTGAGCATACTTTATGTATTTTGTGAAATTTGTTGTCCTTGGAATATATAATGATTAAATCATACATGTTAACTTTGGAGATAACCTATGATCATTAAACATAGTAACCTACAATTTATGAGTATGTGAATTGATAGAAATTATTGGTAGAACAATTATGGTTGCTTATTCCAAGAAAAGTGAGGAAGGTGTTCTTACTTGATAATTGGATTATAACAAGTACTAGAAAATGACTTGAGAAATTTGACAATGTAGTGGTGTTAAAAGGGGTTTAAAATTAATTAGTGTGACAAGAATGTAAGTGTCAAAAGCACGAAAATCCGTTATGTCATTATTTTGTATTGTGTGTAATTACACGTAGATTCTTAAGTAAGAAACTACAAAGTAAATATGCCTCTCATTTGTTGAAATATATTTTGTAAAATAATATATGCTACAATAGATTATCCCAAGTGCATGGATAATTTTGGCGCCTGTTTAATAACATGAAATTTATAAGAAATGATGAAAATCTATTTATAGTGGGGCCTAATCTTTTAAGATTGGAAGAAGTTTGTCGACTTTTAATATAAAGTAATAGAATGACTGGTGAATTAAATTGGAATAGCAAAGTTGTGACCACAACTGAGTCATTTATTTCTTTAATTATAAAGTGCAACTTCTAAATGATTTACTCTAACAGGCTTAGCAATGTCTATAGTGCTAAAGTTTTGACATATTTTTCGGAGAAATAAAAATGTGAAATAGTTGGAATATTTTTTATTGCCAACATACAGTTATGTGATCAAGATAACGGATAAAGTAAGGAAATTGTATAACTAGCTAATTAATTGGATAATGAACCATGTTGATAGAAATCAAAAGGATGCTGCAGAACTTTGACTTCGTACAGAAAGCATCTAGTGGAATAGTACTAAAACTCGTTTTTCTATTAGTCAGCGGTAATGATAATCCGACCTTTTTTTTTAGCACATCACTAATTTTAAGATTTAATGGGTAATAACAAACAACTGTTATGTGACAGTTTGAGCACTGAAACTATTTATAGTCTATTCCACAATGATCAGTTCTGACTGTTATGTTTTAGGAGGATGAGTTACATACTCTTAATAAAGTTCAAAATTATCTCGAGTGTCTACAGTAGTAAAGACAAATTGATGGAACCTTACCTGTGTGAACATAAAAATGGTGTTGCTTAAAGCAAAAATTTGAGTTTACAATCTTGTAAATGTTCATGAAACCAGGATTTAGCATATGGTCATAATAATGCTAAAAGATAAGAAAGTCTCAAAAGAAGTTGGATAAATTTATGTGTATGATATTTCTGGTTTTAATATAAAGAAGATGTGGTTTAATCGACTAGACACCATATACTTCGTTAGAACTTTGAAATGAAAACATTAATTAAAGGTTTAAATTGAAAGATACTTTCTTGTATGTATGTCTTTATATTTTAACTGACTAGTGATTTTAATATAACAACCTAGTGGGAGATTGTTGTATATTTAATATATGGTAATATATTTTGTAATATTAAAATGTATATAAAGGTTTATTATTGTTTATTTAGAGAAATGTGAAAAACACCATTTAAGGGGTGTCTTTTGGATTAATGGTCATACTACCCTTTAAAAGGTGACTATGATACCTATTATGAAAAAATATATGCCTAATGAAATGATGTAATTGAGAGGTACCAAGTGGTCTATAAAAGACGGTGTGTGAAAAATACTAAATATGCATTCTCTCTAATTCATTGAATGTGTCAATTGAAACCAAATTCTTAGAGGTTTTCCTGAAAATCTTCAAAATTGCTATCTAGTAGATTTTCAGACTTTGTTGTATCCTTGAGGGGATTTGCTAGAAACCCTATAACAAACTCTTTGTGAATGAGGACAAATAACTCCTTAAAGATAGCGATCTATACGCCTCAAAACCTTACAAATTTCATGTTTAATTTATGATTCTTTTTCCATGACTATTTGACCCCAACACTCTACCCTTGTGTGTCCCTAACATAACCCATTGTGTACAAACATCGAAATATCAATAAAGAAGGGGCAAACATTCAGAGTTGGGGAGTGTCATCGTCCGGTAATATTGGTGTGGGAAGAATCCATTTCCCACACTTAAGTTACTTTACTACCAAAAAAATAAAAAAAATTAAAAAGGGCAAGGCCAAGGCGGCTTGTAGGGTGATAAAGAGTTTATTATTATAATAATATACATTATCACGAGAATTATTCTTTGAAACCGTCACGTCACATCTTTAAGTTTTAATGCATTAGGGTAATGTTATGTGTATATAAAATGTGCACACAAAGATCTTGGACATTTATTTTGGTAGGATCCATGCCTGCATACATAGGATTCACCGAAATTAATAACTCAAATCTTTTTTTTTCTTTTTCTTTTTTTTTAAGAGACTCACTCAGATTTTTATGTGCACATTTTATGTGCATGAATCATTAGTCAATGCATTATGACAGTCCAATAATATGGGTCCATGTGTCTTGTTTTTAAACAATAATGTTAAGCACAAACACCAACCACAACACAAATTATAACTATAGTTTAAACAAAGATTCTCTAAAGAGTGCGCCCTCTCTTTATTAAAGAGAGGGCCTCTATTTTGACCGTCGGATCGTGTTTAAAAACTGTGAAATGACAAAATTGTCATTAATGAAAACACGATCCGACGGCCAAAACAGAGGCCCTCTCTTTAAGAAAAAAAGGGCGCCCTCTTTAGAGCCTGACTGATAGTTTAAATATATATACTTTGTGTTTCCCAAAAAAAAAAAGCGTGGGGCCTTATGTGAAACATCCACACAGCATAAGGTACATGTACTTAAAACATGTATTTGTTGTTTATGTTGTGGTAGGTGTTGTGTGCGTAGCATTATTGATTTTTAAATGAACATTGTGTCCTCTGTTCTTAGAGGTCACGGAAAGGTCTCATGGAATAACTTCTCCATTCCACGTGTGGATATTAGAGCATACATACGCGCGCGTGTGTGTATGTGAGTGTATATATATATATATATATATATATGTGTGTGTGTGTATGTGGAGAGTGGGCGGTGAGGAACTTTGGAAGGATATTACCTTTTGCACTACTAGAGGGTCTTTTTGATGGTGTGGCATATATATCCATGTCATAATCCACCAAGAGCAGCAATTTGGGCCATCAAGACTTTTAGTTTTTCCACATGTTGAAAAGTTAGTTGGGTAGAGCAAAAAGTAAATGGGTTTTGTGGTAAATGAAACATTGAGGTGTTTTTTGGACAGAGATGTGGAATTGAAGGTTGCAAATATGATGTGTACCACATATGAAGTTGTAACACATGGGTTAACAAGTACCAATTAACAGATTATAATTGATCTATTTATCTTTATCTGCTAAATTGGCTTTGTGAAAGATCATCTCAGTCCACTCTTCTTGGAAGGCTCTCTATATTGTCTGATTGCTTAAAGGGTAATACTTGGGACACACCCAAATACACAATCTTTGGGACACAACCTAATTAATGTGTCTATCTCTCTTCTGTGATCAGGAGAGAGATAGACACATTATTTGGGTTGTATCCTAAAGGTTGTGTGTTTGGGTGTATCCCAATCTTTACTCTTGCTTAAAACTCATGCTTTTAGGGGGCTCTTTACTCTTAATAATAATTTGAGATTAAGACCAAGCTTAGTCGAGTTGAGTTGGACAAGATTATGAGGATTAGACGAACTTCTATACCAGGAATTTGATGATTTTGATTGCCTTAATTCCCACGTTATAAAATCACCATATTCACCAATGAAAAAAAAATATTTCCCTTATTTTGTTAGGGCAATTGACACGTTGCCTGGTCAATAAGATACTTGAGTTCTTAATTTTATTAACTTTAATAAAAGTAAGTAATTGGCGATTAGAGGTATTTTAGTCATTTTACAAAATTAAGTTAACAAATATATAAATATATATATATGGTACTTTCTTCGGACAAAAGATTATACAACTTACCTAAAAAGAATAGGATAAACAAACATGGTTTTGTCCATCGAAATACAACTAATATAAAGTGGCAGTATTTTGAACGTTGGACTGATTCCCTATTCAAATTGGTCGACGCCAAAAAAAAAAAGGAAAAAGAAAAAAAAAAAAAAAAAAAAAAAAACTATTTTGAACGTCCATGTACTTCCAAACAACAACAATCTTGACCATTTAGAATCTAACTCGCTATACTTGTCAAAAGTTTTTTATTTTTGAGAATCATATCCTTATATCAATTTTCTAAGTTTAGACTTGTGAAAAATAGATTTAATTTCGTCTCAAGGAAGTCGTAAGTATTCAAAAAGTTCATAAAACACAACTATTCACACACAAATAATAATAATAATAATAATAATAATAATAATAATAATAATAATAGTTATTCCAATTCTTGGCTTCATAAAAAAAAAACATTCAAAGATCACTAAAAGAAGAAAATTATTTTTAGAAATATGTGGTTTAGTCCTTAAAGTGCATTGATAGTAGATTTAGTACATTTTTATTATTTAGAATTGAAATTACTCCATGATTTGATAGTTTGTTTAGGAATTGGTCATTTTCCCTAATATTTATATAATTTCCGGACTAATATACCCTTTATCTATTTAAGTAGTAGTAATTTTGAAAATATGATAATAATGAATAACATATATGAAAAACAGAATTTAAGGCGTGTTGGAGTTTTGGGGGCCTAAAATCATGGAGGTGGATATTTAACGAAATATTTAACGATATGCACTCATTTTAGATATTAATAGTGTTGATTTGAGACGAATTTCTCAACTTAATGTGTGGGAAATTTGTTTTGTTGTATCAAAGATGAATTTCTAATTTGAGTTTTGTTTTATTTTCACTTGTTTATGGTTTTGAATGTATTCTTAAAGTGCGAGAAATTTCTCCCTTTGATTGTACGTAAACAAAAAACATTAGCGATTAGAGAGACTATATAGAAAGAACATAGAAACACATTGTCTGCAAAAAACAATATTAAATCAATTTTGCATGACAAATTTTAAGAACCATAAAACAAAGTGTGAGAAATTTCTCACTTTGATTGTATGTATACAAAAAATATTATCGATTAGATAGACAATTGTTAAAGACAATTCCACACAGTGATTGCACTGTCAACATTACAAAAACTGTTCGGGATCATAAGACCACACACGATCACAAAAATCCACCTACGCAACTATCCATATACACAAAAATCCATCTACAAATAAAATAAAATAAAATAAAATAAATACACAAAATACTACTATAAATCCATCCACAACGAAGACAATCTATTCATTGGCAATATTAAATTTAAGTTCCCTCATTCACATGCCAATAAACTCTCTTACAAACCACCATGTCATAAATAGTAATGTGCATGTGGACTAGCTTTCTCAATTGATTGGAGAAAATTTCATATAATGCTCAATTTGGGAGAGCCAACGTGTTATTCATTCTGCATTATTAAAGGGTACAATGCTAATATGTCAAGCCCAAGTGTGACTATGCACTTTGAAGATCTTTTTAATGGTAGATATGAACCTTACCCAAATCACATATAAAACATTACAAGCCACTAAAAAAGAAGTGTGACTATGCACTTTGAAGATCTTTTTAATGGTAGATATGAACCTTACCCAAATCACATACAAAACATTACAAACCACTAAAAAAGCAATTTCAAGTTGCGCCATACGGTGCACTCGCAACCCATAACATGACCTACACATGGGATAAAAGAAAATGGAAATCAAAATGGGCATTCCACTAAATAAAAATTAAAATTTAGAAGATGTTGGTGCAGCCATAGATAAGGGTTAAATGACCACAACCAACAAAAGCATTAGCAAAATGGACCCATGATTTGATTAGAAATCAACATCCAAGATTCATAAAACTATGATGTTTCTTTCAAGATTTGTGTGGAAATATAATTCGTACCACACGGCCAAAATATAGTGTGCCACTAACGCGCTCTAATCATAGGGCGTAAAGGGGCGTGATCATGGAGCGTTTATCGCAGAAAGCTTCAATGTTGGATGTGTTTCGCAAGGGTCTTAGCTTTTGAATGGATGCTAAAAAGTGAAACGGCTACCGAGTCTACGATTTTGGGAAGAAGACTTAGGTGGTAGACTTCTCATTCTATACTTTTTGAAAGAAAAATGTTACTTTCACCCTTTTAAGGAACCACACTTGATGCTTCATGTCATACGCAATTACGGCTATCAAGAAATTTGGTCCAGTTTGCAGCTTCATCTATAATGTTTTACTTGGTCTTTTTGTATTTGATGATAGAAAAAGAGAAATAAAACTCTTGTTCCTAATTCTTTTACATATTGTCCTCTCACAAGCAGCTAGAAGCCCAACTACGCAATCCCAAATCTCCGTTCTCCAATACTAATATTAGATTCACTCAAAGAAATTTGGAGGCAAAAGCACAAAAACAAAACTATTAGGGGCATCTATAAAAATAAAAATAAATTTTTTCAAAAAAATATTCAAAATTTTCTTAAATTTTAGTGGGGACACTTATTCATAATGAGTCCTTCCTGGATCCGTCCTAGATTAGAAGAAGAGTATACACGCCTCATGCGTATGCGAATGTACCAAGAAGATAGGTGCATAAAAGAAATTAGGGACGCATGATAAGTGAGTTAAGACACAAGAGGGAAAGTGTACATACAGATTCAAAAAGTGTTCCATTTGGAAAAAAAAAAAGTGAGAAAGTCTTCTAATAAAGTGAACTCAAGTTGATTGTTGACTTGACATCAAATTCTAAAAGTTAAAGATTGTCATAGTAACTTTAATGGGTTTCCAACTTATAATTAGGCTGCCCAACTTATGCCTAACGGCAATTGAATTGGTTCATTCATGTGTGTTGCACTGTGTTTTGTGACCATGGACTAGGGTGTTTGACATTGTGGGTGGGGGTTACCAAGTTTCTAGGACTGTTTGTTTATAAGTTTGAAATCAACAAATAGCTTATATAAGTTGATTGATTTCTTTTCTTATTGTGCTTCTAAATTCATGTGTCTTATAGTCAAATAGGAGACCTTCAATGTCAATTCTATTAGGTACGGCCCCTTTTTTAGCAAAAAGTGTCCTGTTTTCATGAGACCCTTTCAATTCAAAAGGGGTAAAGCTACCAGTTTGGCCTAAAACCTCAGAATGATTGGGTATAAATTAATAGGGACACCCCGCGTGCACACATAAGAGCACCTCCAACAATAAATCTATTTTTGGCTTTCCAAGTCAAAATGGAGACTACGAGCTCCTGCAAATTAGCCATCTAGATAGCTATTCTGTATATATTCCATTTTCTAGTCTATATTGGCTAGCTATCTTCTCTCTCTAAATCTCAACTACTGGATCTATTCCTAGTATCAATTGCCACAAATCCCAACCATAAAATATACTAAAGTAAAATGGATAGCTAAAATAAAGAGCACTGTTGGAGTTTATTGTTAAAAAGGGGATAGCTAACATTCACCCTCGAACAGGAACACTCCATTATAGAGTCGTCTGGATAACATAACTTCAAGAATTGCATTTCTTGAAGCAAATTTAATAGCAGTATATTCAGAATGTACTACACGATAAAACTGCGCGTCTTAGTCTTTGCACTCAGATCAATCAGTATCTTTTGACCCTCAATATTTACTAAACATCCATTTTGGTTCTTAGTCTTGTCGAAATTTGCATCCATGTATTCCAACTCTCTCCTACAAATTTAATCCCATCTTGATTCTGAAGCTTCTCTCCAAACTTCTGGTGTTTAAATTTGCTCTTTTACAGTCTGTTTGGGAATCTTTAAAATATGATCATACTACGGGTCTGTTTTTTAAAACTAAAATTTAAGTGCTGAATTTTAAGTACTGGAAATTTAAGCGATTGAAAATAGTGTTTCAAGTAATGAAATAGACTGTATTCAATGATTATTTTCAGTACGTTTTTTTCACTAAAAGTTTACAATGGATTTAGCGGCTTTTTCAATTAAGTAGTACACTATCAAATGCACTGAAAAAATCAAGTGCTAAAATTTTCATTTTCACTACTTAATTGGGTAATCAAACAGACTCTCTAAGTTTCACTTTATATCTGATTTTTATCACCACCAAAGTTGTGTTGGATTGACTCAACTTTGACAAAGAACCAGCTTTAAGAGCTTAGAGTGGGGCATGGACTGGTTCCACGCATGAACAATAGAACAGGTTCATTGCTAGTTTGCTTTCCCAAATAGTCCCTTAGTTTCATAAATCAAAATAACACAATCAATTAATATTTAACACCGTGAAACCTCATCTTGAACAAGTCTAGTTAGTTCATCCATAAAGGCAATAAAATAAGAAGTAAGGACCCAGTAATGATCTCTACTGTTGACCAATAGTATCTGAAAATCGTTAGTTTCTTCTACAATTGTTTTGACTACAAGTCTACAATCACAGTTTTGTCTTACATGTCCTAATCAAGTCAACATAAATTGACAACACACTTATTTTTTTAAATCCATTATAATCTCTAGGAACTCTTTCATAGCGAGTTACAGAGGCATCGAGAGTTTCAGGTGAAAAAATGGGAAAATATTCTGTTTTGACAAAAACGAGATCTTTACAATCGGTTATCACTATGAAAAAGCCATAACCGTCCATTACTATTACAAAACGACCGGAAGGGGCGTTACAAATTTGTTACCAATACATAAGGGCCATTGCAAAAGTGAATTCTATTTCTATATAAGCTAGCATGAGCAGTATAACTGACATAATGCCCCAAAAACCTTTTTTAAAGTTCTTATATATCAATAATCCAAAAAAACCCTAATGAGAGTAATTGTCATTAAGAAAATCGTAAATATTTATCTTCTTGTAGGGCCCGGGTCTGATATATACTGCATCTCTAGTACTACGGGAAATTGTCCTCTCTCTCTCTCTCTTAACCGTAAACCTAAGGCCAAAATGAAATAAAATGGGAGTAGAATGTCCTATAAAACATAAATACAAACACAACCACCAAAGTATTCGCAAACACCCCTAATTCAAAGGGGTGTTTGTATTGCAACTTCATAATGAAGAAAATATAATATACGCATTGCAACTTCATATCATGCACTTGTTTTTGTACAACTGGAAACGGTATTGCAACACGTGGAATTCAATAAAATTAAAAGGATTACCTTATATTTCAACATAATCATCATCATCCTCCATCTCGTTTTCCCAGTCCACATTAAAAGAGCTTGCCGACTCCTTTAACTCTGTTAGTCCAGTTAGATCCTCCAGGTACGTAGGATGGTTAATGGCTTGAAGGAGAAATTCTAGCCCTCTTCTTCGATATTCTGATACCACCTGAACAGAATAACGGGAGAAATAAGAAGAGGATCAGAAGACAAAGAAAACAATAATATGAGCACAAATTTGCGTTGGAACGTACAATTCAAAACTTCAATTTTAGTAAACTTGTTCAATATAAATCTCAAAATACCTTTGGCTTTTATTTATTTACTTCTACATTATAGTTTTAAAATCTTTCTAAAAAATGAAGAGTCTTATGCTTAAGATTACGTTCA
Organism: Hydrangea macrophylla; assembly: GCA_033977485.1. Classification (NCBI taxonomy): domain Eukaryota; kingdom Viridiplantae; phylum Streptophyta; class Magnoliopsida; order Cornales; family Hydrangeaceae; genus Hydrangea; species Hydrangea macrophylla. The sequence continues at coordinate 83,755,122 of CM066988.1, read as the reverse complement.
TATTTTAACAGTTTTATGGTACACTATTTTTCCAACATGAAATCAATAGAGCTGAAAAATCACTTTAACGCCAAAGGTGTAATTCACACATTATCTTAGGGGCCAGAGAAAGTAATGAGCTAATGAAATTTCATGCGACTACATAACAAATTCTACAAAATTCACGAAGAAACTATAATTAACAGCAATGTTCTAAATATCGCTAGGCGGGGAGTGGGGTTGGGCGGAGGGGGGGCTAAATATATTTTTAACCAAAATTAGTAATATAGAGATTAGAGAAAATTCTCATATAAACAAAATTCACATTATCAACAAACTAAGTTTCTAATCATTCTTCTCTATATCCCTCCAATACTCTCTCTCGATCGTACTCAAATTCATACACATAAAACTTAACCCATCTAAGTATTCATATTTTTCAAAAACACCATTGATTTAATTTAATTTCATCTATATCTATATCTATATACTATTTCCTCAGCCCCTCCACCTCAGCGCCTAGGTGGCGCTCTATTCTCACATCTTCAATCTTACGTGGCTGACCTAATCACAGATATAAATCGTATCACTGCTACATCTCTTCATCTCTCCTCCCTGAACCTAATCGAACGACTCCCCCACCTATTCCTCTCCCTCCTCAGTGCCTCCTCCTTTCCCAAGTTCATTCAATCATGTCTATTAATACCCATCAATGTTCTTCCTTCTTTTTATGCATATCTCTCCCCCTCCCTCTGTATTTGTATATATTGGCTCCACATAATCACTCCACCATACTTGATCAGGCGTACTTTGAAGAAATTCGTTAGCCAACAAAGAATAGCACGTTACAAGACCTGCAATTGCCGATCGTCGAGGTAAATCTCCACTTTCGATTTAGCGTTTGATTTTCATGCTCAGTTGCCTTTTTAGGTTGGAATCATGGTGTACTATCATTTAGGGATTTCTTTTTTTTGTTCAATTTGTTGAAGTGAATGATTAAATTCGGGAAGATTCTAATACAGAACGACACGCACGTTCTCAATTTGCAGCCGTTTTATATTGTTGAAACTGCCAGCGTACGGAACCAAGTCGGATGAAATCCAGAACAACGACGTCATTGCGCGGACGATCACAGTCATCCCACCCCGACTATTTCCACCAAGGTAAACAAATTTTCAGCATTTTCCTTGGTTATGCACAGATATGTTTCCTTAAATTAATCACTGTTTTGATTATTCAGATGTGTGAATTGATTACTCTTGATTTGTCCTTAATGATGCACACATATGTTTCCTTCAATTAATCACCGTTTAGTTGTATACATTAACTTATGTCTTTGCCCTTCTTGATATGGAAACATGATACATTTGATGATTGAAAAAATTAGATTGATGGATTAACCCATATCTTTGCCCTTCTTGGTGAGAGTTTGCTCCCAATTTTGTACCCTCTGTAATAGATAGATTAAAAAATTGATGTATGGATTTCAATATGTGATTTTGGTAATTATTTTAAGGTTGCATTCAGTTTCTTCAACACATCTACTTTGACCAAATCCTTACACATGTAATTGGAGTTTTTTGGAGGTATTTTTCTACCCTTATGCTTTAATTGTTTGATTTTATGGATGATGAGATGTGGGTTGTTTGCGCCTCAGCTGTTTAAGAGATTACATGTTTGGTAATTGGGCAATTCTGGTGTCAATTTTGTTTTCGTATCATCTCAATGATTTTCTGTCACACTATATTCAATCTGCTATTTGCCCCTTCACTTTCCCCTGCAAGATGACAAATTATATTCACGAAACTCTGCTTATCGCAGAACTTTTTCCTATTCTTGCTTCCAATATCATGCAACTGCCTCTCTGTTCTTACTTTGTAGTTTTTATTAAGCAAGTCAAGTTTCATAAATCTTCATTCTTTATGGGTGTAACCAACCAAAAAGTTTGAATAAAACATGAAATAAAATGTAACCACATGGAAATTCAAATCCTGAAAGTGAGAAACGGTGACCATGCATTTTAAAGCAAAAGAGCAATTGATGTAGGCTTAGTTTGCCCCCACGTGGCTTTTTAAAAAGTAGCTTATGAAATTTATTATTAAGTTGTTTGATGATTTTGTACAAGTGACACATTACTCTTCAAAAAAACATCATGAAACCAAAAAGCAACCTTGAGCTTTTAAAAGCTCACCCCAAAAAAGCCCTAAGTTCAATTTTTGCAAAGCTCATAAACTAGTTACCAAATGAATTAACATGAAATTGTGCTTTAAGAAATGAGAAGCACCAAAATGGGGGTCAAACCAAGCCTTAGTCTTGAATGGTTTCATTTAGATGAATGTGCTCATTTAAAAATCAATGCTTACAATCCTAAATTTCTCTACTCGAAAAAATGTGAAAATGGCATATAAGTAAAAATTTGAAAAGTCTCCCATGTATTCATTCATGATGATGCATTTTACTAGAAGATATTGTTTTAGTTATTAATGAGGCAATTCAAATTCTAGTGACAACAGACATGTTGAAACTTACAGTACTACAGCAAGCAGTGCAACTACTTGAGGAGTGGCCGACGAGAGTCATCTGAGAAAACTGTGAGAGGGAACCTCGGATTTGATGTGGCAAAATACCAAGAGGTTGATCAGTGCTTCCACTATCAGTGGAGTTCGCAAACTCTGCTTTAGCAGATATCCTGAAAATGCTCAAGAATGTGAGAGAGGAACCAAAATATTAGGCACAAGTATAAGCTACTAATTCTTCTATCTTTCAAATACTCGAAAATCAAAAAAATCTGCTCATCGCTGACTTATGGTTCGTTTGTTTCAATTTACAGTGTTTGGTTGTCCGTAAAACGATTTACAAGATTTTCAACAAAACGAAAGTAGCTTATAATGTTGAAATGATGTATGGCGTAAACATTTTACAGAAAATATATTTTACAGCGTAAAACATTTTGTGTCAAAACAAAGAGAGCGTTGTAACATAAGCTTTCAAGGATTTACCCATGAGGGTGATGCAGAATTCCAACTAGAAGTTCAACTGCAAGGGCCGAAGCAATGGGAGCCAGACCTGGACGTGTAACTGTGCACTGCTGATCCAGAGTGCGATTTGCAGTTGACTGCACACAGAACAGAAATATCAATTCTATGATTGATATATAGCTCAAGTGCAATATAAATCATATAACCAGGTAAATTCCTTATTGAAGTATTACATCAATGGGTGCAACCACATCATTGCAGAAATAACAACCCAATCTCTGGCTTCCAGTTGTCAGGGAAATCTTTTCCACCTCAGCAGACAAAGCATTCACAGCTTCACCTGTAAAGTCTTGAACAGTGCTTAGAGGACCGGCTCCGTGACGCATAACCAAGAAGCTATCAAATCCTAAAGCTGCAGTAATGGTAATCTGCAGATGAATAATAGCATATACGTAACAGCCAATCAACAAAATCGGATTCACTATTTGGAGTTCGGAACATGAAGCAAGATGCATTAAGGCTCTGTTTGGTGTGCGACTCTGTTTGGTGTGCGGTTTATGAAAGGAAAAGAAAAAGGAAAAGGAAAACAGGAAGCACACTAGTTCCCTTGTGTTTTTTTTTTCCATACTTGAATAACATTATAAAAATTTAAAAAATTAAAAAAAAAAAAAAATTGAGCATATTAGTAACTTGAGAAAAAATGAAGAGAAGTGACTCACAACATTCCATATTTTCAATCTATTTTTTATCATATTTTCTTTTCCTTACTAGTTTCCTCACTATTTTCCTTCTTAACCAAATCAAAAATAAAAACAAAAATAAACTTTTCCTTGGTGTTTTCCTTTGCTTTCCCTCCCTAAATTCATGAACCAAACAAAGCCTAAGGCTCCGTTTGGTTTGCAGATTTGTAGTAGGAAAAGGAATAGGAAAACTATCTCCATGGTGTTTTCTTCCATATTTATAACATTAGAAATTAATAATTCTCAAAATATAATGGGAGCTCAAGAAAAGAGAAGGGACTTGACTCACAAATTCGAGAAAATAAATTTATTTTAAGAGTAATGTTTGGGCCACACCCATTCACACCCAAAAAGCATCCACATCCTGAGGTGGACCAATGAGAAGAGAGATAGAGATTCTTGGAACCATTGTCAGTCTCTTCTTATTGGTCCACCTCAGGGTGTAGATGCTTTTTGGGTGTGAATGGGTGTGGCCCTAGCATTGTTGTTATTTTAATTTCACTCTATTTTATTTTCCTTCCCATTTTCCTTCTTTACCAAACAAAGAAAAGTGTTTTTCTCGATGTTTTCTTTTCCTTTGCCTCACTAAATACATGAATCAAATTTTGACACAAAAATTGATGGCAAAATTCACAATAGAAATACAAGATACAGGCATTTGTTAATTGTTAAATAAAACCGAGTATGCGAATTCACAACTATTTCTGACAACATCGTCTCATAACTCACAAGGATGGTGTATTGTGTCAACATGCAGATGCAGGGTGAAACAAAAAGACCAAAAAATGACAGGTTAAGGAAAGGAGAAAAGGTATTAGAAATAAAATAAAAACAAGGTGTAAAGGAGATTAACCTTGTTAGCATTGGCACATAGTAGTGTGGGGAGCCATCGACTTTCTCTAGTATCAGTCAGCAAGAAAATAGCATCATGAGAATCAATCAAATCATGTAGACGTCTGCAATCCTCAAGCACACTATTCTCCTGTTGGCTGGGCACTGGATGCCCAGGCATCGGTATAGCTATCACAACACCTTCAGCTTCCTTGAACCAAAAAAGAAAGTACAAATACATGTGTCAAAAAAATCAGTTTATCTTAGGTAAAATATATATCTTAAATATGGGGGGTTGCTACCCTACTACACCATGGTAGTTAGATAGAAGTGTGTTCAATTTTAAATGGACAAGAGAAATCCTTGCCACATCATTAACACGGGGCACTCAAGGAACTTCGAAATGAGGGCATTAAAATTACCTAAGCACCCTCATTTTAATGAGTTGGTGGGAACTTATATGTGTGAGTACATATATATATATACATATTCTAAAGTGGAAAGTTGATTACCACTGCGGGAAAGATCCGCTGGAGACTTTTTACTGATGCTGTGGCTTTAAATTCACCACCATTGAGGCAGTCCTCCAGTGTATAAAGGGATTGCCTCAATGGATTAGACATGGCCACCTTGCCACTGTCTACGAGCGTGATTTTCCGAACACCCCATGCCTGCAAATATGTATGATATGTCATCATTAATGAAATAGAATAATACTCTGTTTTGTTCATGGATTCAGTGAGGGAAAAGATTTAGAAAACAGTGTGGCCAACACTTTTGTATGTTTGGTTAATATGGAAAACAGGAAGGAAAAGAAGATAGAATGCCAAATACATTAAAAACATTCAATTTGGTCTTTGACTTCCCTTCCTCTCTTCATGATATCCTAGTACAAATTTACAATTCAAAATCTTTACAATTCCAAAATCTTTATTTCTAATGTTATTTAAGCATGGGAGAAAATAGTAGGGTAATAATGTTCCTTCCTTTTCCGTCTCTAAATTCTCAAACCAAGCGCAGCCTAAGAAAAAACTAATCTTGACTTCTCAAACACTCACCATAAGCATGCGAGCAACCTGGCATCCGAGGGTACCTGCTCCTAACAGAAGGCACTTGGTTGTAGATAAGGTGTTTAGGTTCAGAGACGGTAAAGCACGCCATCTCATTAGTTTTAAGTTCAAATCTGCCGCAGATATAGCTAACCTGTCAATTATAAAATGTAGAAATTTCAGTGGTATAATACCCTGGACTATAGAATGATAACCTATGTTACATGGACATTTCTTAGAGCCTGTTTGGATTAGCTTATTTGGGAATTGGGACCAACAACCACGTATTTGGGATTATGAATATGTCCGGCAAAAACTTTTTCATAGTTCGGACATACACCAAGAAGCATGTTAGCTATTTGTACTGTTGTGCAGTAGTATGCTCAAGCCTCCATATTCCTTTTGCCACAATAGTCTTCCAACTGGATGGAATGCTCCTGTTGAACTCTTGTTTTTATATACAAACACTTCTATTTTAAAAATATAAGAATAAAATAGATTTATGGCCATGTTCTTAGATTCATGAATTTGGATGGTCCGACCCTTAGACATGTAATATAGGTGATAATCAGGATAACATACCTAGTTGGATCCATAGATTTCGCAAGGCTAATACACCGGGATGCTTTTTTCCCTCTGTTGAGTTCCCATCCAACGGCGTTAGGCACATGTTGATGATCTTTCCTTTCCAAAACAATATGGTCAGATCAGAAAACCTAATGCTCAAAAGTAATTTCAACTTGGAAAAAGAGGAAAATTTTACAGATTTGAGAACTTTTACCCAATTTATGCCGCTCTACCTTGTGGAACTGATATCAATGCTTCACCAACAAGGGAAAAACCAAAATCTGCAAAACCACGGCTCTCACGATAGCAAAGAAACCGAACTTTCTCGAGACCCCATTTTGAACGTATAAATGCAAGGAAGTTGCGAAGAGGCCAGCCGGGGTTATTTGGAAGATTACAAGGGTCGTAGAAACCAAATAGGAACTGCTAGAAACATGTAAAAAGTTTAAAGAAATGAGCCATCTTCAACCATCTTGATAATTTAGGAAGAGCAATGTAGACAGACCTTATGACCATCACATTGGCAGGCTTCCCAGTCCTTTAGATGCCTGATAGTAGCACGCGAATCTGAAGCGATATTGACCAGAAAGAATGGCACATCTGCAGCAAATTCATATCCTTAGGCTCTGTTTGGTTCATGGATTCAGTGAGGGGGGGAATGGAGGAAAACACTTTTCTTGTTTAGTTAACTAGGAAAACGGAGAAAAAAATAGGAAGGAAAAAAAGTATTGCAAAAAACATATAACAATTTTAAATTTTGGCAGTCACTTTCCTTTCTCTTTTCTTGAATTCGTATTGTACTTGAGAGAAAGACGTTAACTTTGAATGTTACTTAAGCATGAAGAAAAAGTGGAAAACACTAGGGAAACAGTTTTCCTTATTGTTTTTTCCTTTCGTTCTTCTTTTCCTTTTCCTTTTCCTTCTGCATTCCAAACAATGCCTTAGTCTCCCAACAGAGTAAAACCAATACATAACATTTTGCACAAAAAAATTTGAGTGATAAGTGATAACAGCACATGTATGACATAACCCTCTACCTGCCGTTGAGTGTGAGTTACGCCACTCATTACAAGCTACTGATAGGGATTCAGCCTACACCCACACAGAAGTATTAATGTCAAAATTCATATTAGCAAATCAAGTGCATAGTCATAACAGAGAGTGTGTGTGTGTGCGCGCAGCCTACACCCACACAGAAGTATTAATGTCAAAATTCATATTAGCAAATCAAGTGCATTGTCATAACAGAGAGTGTGTGTGTGTGTGTGCGCGCGCGCGCGTGCATGTGTGTATTACTAATATATTTTCATAGCACCTCTTCCAGGCTAAACCACTGAGAAGCTGGCCTCAAATCTATTAAGGTTGCAGGAGGATCAAGCACCAGTGCAGGAAAGGCAAACCAATAATGAAAGCTCCATTTTTTCAGGTCTGCAAATGAGATGAGAAGGAACCTTGAAAGTACTGCACTGTCCTCCTCAGCCCTTCCAGAATGAATGTCCTCCCAGATCTAAAAATTAAATAAAATAAGACTTGTCATAGACAGGCAAATTTGCATTTCAGCCAACCGTATTTTCTTTGTTAACATTCTCAAGTGACTTATGCAATTACATTGATATAACTAGTTGATAGATGTAAGAAATACATTGAAACATATTGCTGTTCAACGTGAGGAATTCGTCCCCAAGGGCCTGTAACATGATCTAGTTCATTCTCAGTCAGACTAACTTTCTATCTGGTTTATATAAGAATCAAGGTTATGTTGGTTTGACAAAGAACCATTTTAAGAGAGAGATTAGACTCAGCTCAGGCTCCTAACCAAGAATAGACATACACCAACATTTGAATTTATAGAACCAGTTCACTTGAGAACCACAGAACCGGTTCTTGGCCTTCCCAAACAGCCCCTAAAAACATATGTGAAATATGAAATGCATGCATATCACAGAAATAAAACCTGATTGCACTGAATATACCTTTTTCGCTTCTGCCTTCAGCAAACTCTGTTTATCAAGGGAATAAAAGCTTTCCAATGTGTTTGTGTTGTAAAGAATGCCAGGGACTGAACACTTATTCCTATTGCCACGACCTACTATTTGTGTTGACGACTGCTCACTTTGCTCGGAAGGCAATGATTCCGCAAGAAGAGTCAAGTGATTCGATACTTGAGAATGTGAGCAAGGTGCATAGAAACCTGCCACAGGATTATGTCACTCTTCAGCTCTGGTTGGTTGGTTTATTTCAAGTAGGAAAAGGAAAACAAGAAGAAATTATTATCCTATGGCCTGTTTAGGAAAGCCTAAACAGGATCTGGTTCAATTCATGTCCATCTATTATCTGGTTCTTGTGAGAACCTAGTTTGGTGAGTGTCTATTTTACATAGGACTAGTAAATTTCTTAAAACAGGTTCTCTGCCAAAGCAACCTACACTTGCAATCAAAGAATCAAACTTCCCATTGTATAACCCAAAGAATCAGACTAGTAAACAAAGAATCAGACTTCCCATTGTATAACCCAAAGTAAGATCAAAAGAAGTACAACTTTAACACGACTACTACGATTCATCCAAATGTATCAAATTGTTATCTCCATATCAAAATTGTTTTATATTTCTGCTCTGGAAATGTAGTTTTTCAAAAATTAAGAATAAAATCGAAAATTAGATGTTCTGCCTAAGAAGCGTGGATGCTATGCAATTGCAATCAGAAGAAAAGAACTCAAAGGAACCACTAAGAAAGGCCGTTACGTAAAGCAATGCTTCCATTTCCATAGATTTGACCGTGAATGTCATAAATAGGAACTTTCAACAATATCTATTTTGCATGTGTCAGCATTCTCATAATTTAACAAAAAGAGATGAATACTGAGAATTGACATGAAAATAGAATAACAAAGAAACACACCAGTAATGGGAATTGGGGATTCATCAATTCCTAACTCGTTGAGCTTCAGTGAAGACAATCTATGCCAGAAACCTTCATCTACGGCACTCTGGAAGGGCGCAAATTGTAGAACATGTCCACTCTCATGTTCTCCCATTATCACTAACGTAATGTTGCGTTCTTGTTCTTCACCTCTTAAGTATATCAAGCGAATGCTCCTTCTGTTATAACTGCTTGGTATACAAAGAAAGGGGGCAAAGTTGGTGAAACTACAATCAACACACAGAAAGGCTTTGTTTGGTACTTGGATTTAATGAGGGAAAAGAAAACAGAGAGGAAAACGCTTTGCTTTGTTTGGTTTGTAAGGACAACATAGAGGAATCTATGGATAATATGGAGGAAAAGAGAATGGGGTGAAGAGCTATGTTACCCGGACCCTTCATAATGCATGGAGTACCTGTGCCTGACACGACACCCGAATAAGGGTACTTCTCTCTCCTACCCTTCAAAATAGTGTTAAAACTTTGAAAACTGGACAAACCCAAAACCCTACCCGAGTCTATACCCGACACCCGTACCCGAGTCTGGGTAACATAGGTGAAGAGTAAATTACAAATTTTGAAAATATGTGAGTCGTTTTCCTTCCTCGTTTATTAAGTCAGTCACTACTATGTTATGAAATTCTTTAATTCTATTGCGATTCAAAAATAATGAGAAAAAATGCTAGGGAAAACATAAGGAAAGCAGTTCTCCTTCTTGTTTTCCTCCCCTTTTTCTTTTCCGTCTCTACATCCTCGATCCCAATAGAGCCTAAAAGGGACATTGAAACCCTTGACTAGCTACAATTTTCATTGTAGTGAAACTTTTGCAGCCTTCCCATTGTAAAAAGTTGCTAGATGAACTAGACATGTTTTTAACAAGGAAGACAATGTATAAAATGGTACCAGAATACAGTGGTGCAAGTGAAACCCAATACATGAAGTATATAAATTACGAAAGCTATCGACCTACCTATCAACAAACATCAAGATGAACCAAAACTCTAAAGAGTAATCTGCGTAATCAGAGAAGTTTAATGAAGTTGATAAACCACAAAATCAACATCAATTAAGAACCTCTATTCCATCTAAAGGCCATCAATTAATCCCCGCCACGAGGTATGTCGCAAGTATACAAAGTAAGCTACAAAATATCTCATAAATTACAGTACTCCCAACATATTTTTCACTTGGATTAATCCATGCAACTCCAATCACACAAAATAAGAGCAATCGAAGCTCCTTGGCCACTCCATAATGCAACAAAAGATAGCAAAAGTTTCCTTTTCATTTTTTAAACAAGTCCAATATAACAAGTGTCGTACGAATATTACCTCTATCGCCAAACTATCAATGATCAAGACAACTTCTACCAATTTCGTCCATATAAACAAAATACATTTATTGTTAAAAAAATAAAAATAAAAAATAAAATAAACACACACACACACAAAAACAAGAGACTACTTACATAGGAGCCGCCTCACAGCCTAGAATCCCATAAAACAAGTTCACACTAAAAATGCCTTTTTTTGGGTACCTTTTACCTTCCATCTCATCTCAACCTCTTTCTCTCCATGTTTAAATAAGCTTAGAACATTTTATTAAATAAAAACAAAAAACATCTGCCAGCTCCCTAAAGCTTGCCAAAAACAAGGGCCCACACTATTCTAGTTGTCAAGTCCCACACCTAGGCCACCATTGATGCTTCTTTTCTTTTCCATGGATGGAGGAAAATCTATAAAGATCTGGCAAAAACACCTTCAGATCAGACTTTTCATCAGAAATCATGCCAAAATCTAATGATTTGGCATTTCCTGCTATAAAACAAACATATCCTGAAAAATCCCTTACCATAATAATTGTCCACAAGGAAACACGAATTCTTCTAAAAGGTCAAAGAATCCGCACGTGTGGATTCTTCTCTGATCTAGTAGGGTGTTTTCTCAAATTACTTTTAAAAAAGGGATACTCTTACATAATTTTAAAAGCTTTGGAGTCAATATATGAATGTTTGAGAGTTGGATTACATGTGAGAGTTGGATTACATGTCAAAAGTCTAGTATTACTTATTTACGCTTGTCATTTGCCTTACTTGCATTAAAAAAAAAATCAAGACAATGTATAGTTTATAGCATTATATAAAAGTACATTTTTTAATAATCAATAAAATTACACCGGCACCCTTACTCTTTGGAAAAATGACGCATCCAATGGTGCTTCCTAGGTCCAAACTAATGCCTCCTTGAAACCTCTACACACCGAGCACTTCCACATTGACCATCCATTGACTATCTTTACAAAACTCTTCCTTTCCAATTTCCATTACATAGCACCAAGACCACTTCCCATAGTGCCTGATCAACAATCTGCAACATTTCAATCCCCAAACCCCCCTCCCTTGATGGGAAACCAAACAACACCCCCATCACCAAGTGATCCTTGAACTCATTCCCCATAGTTGTGTTGAACCGCAACTAAAAAGGCATCATCGGATAATCAATTTATTATTCCATTAACTAGTACCCATGTTTTGCAATATCACTTTCACTCAATTAATTGATTTTTTTTATAACAAAGAGCCATATCATAATGAACCCATCTACAATATAAACAAAATTACCAACTAGTAACGAATATTAACAAAAATAGAAATCACCATGAAACTCCAAATGAATGTAATGCAGTCAACTATAACAACAATTAGAAATTTAGAACACACACAAATTTATATTTTTATATATATATATATATATATATTAATCGCAAGTCAGAATTTTTTCTGCATCCAAAAACCAAACAAAGCCTACAATGACTCGCTAGAGCTGGCGATTCTCTTTCCTGGCTCAAAAGCTCAAGGCAAAACTCAAAAAGGTACAGTTTTTTCCAAAATTCAACGAGAAGAAAAAATACTTCGGAGGGGGAAACTCACCTGGAATTGCCGGATTTATCGTCACTGTTTTTGGGTTTGTCGTGGGTCTGCTCGTCGTCGCCGGAGTAGGGTGCCTATTTGGGTCTTTCAAGCTAATCTCTCTCTCTCTCTCTCTCTTTCTCTCTCTCTCTCTGATTGATATGGTGGATTTAGGATTTGGTCTTTCAAGGAAGACGTGTGAATAATTTGGGGCTAGATTTTATACGGAGTACATACTATATAGGGTAAATTTCAGAAACACCCCAGTACTATGACCCATTTGTACTAATACCCCTGTACTATTGAACTGAACTTAGTGACCCCTGAACTATCATAAGGACTTTTATATCTTAACCTTGTTAACCGAAAATACGAAATAACTTATATAACTCTGGTTATATTACATATACCAAATATGATTTTCTCCCTAATTTTATATATAGAGCCTGTTTGTCTGTGCTTGTGCTTATGCTTATGCGATCTTGATCGTGGTTAGTAGAACTGCTTAAAGTAGAACTGCTTATTATGGTTTGGATGTTTGGTTAATATGTTGTGAATTGGTCAAATATAGAGATAATCTTAAAAAGTACCCCCCCCCCCCCCCCCCCCCCACCTGCTTATTGTCAAACTGCTTTTTGAACCAAATCTGCTTATATTTTTGCTAAAACAAATAGATCAATAAGCAGTTTGGGCCACCAAAACTGCTTAAAATGGGCAAATAAGTAATGACAAACAGCCTCATACTATTGATTGGAATTCTTCTGTCACGTACAGACGAGACGATAATGAATAAACCCTAGAAATATATACATATACACGCATCAATATATACATATACACAAATATATGTTCAATATAACTAAAATTCTCTACATGATTTCAAACCAAAAATCTGTTTTTGAGGTTGGACGTCAAAGATTAACAATTTATGTTGTCATGAAAGATTAATCATCAAAATTCTATCTTTAGCTCATGTTTCAAATTAACAATTTCAAACAAATCATACCCAATTTCAACCAAAATTCTTTCTTTAACTCGTGATTTCAAATGTGAATATATAAACACACATTGGAAACTACCATATATAAACACACTTTCACAGATCATGAAAGTGAGAGAGAGAGAGTTAATATCTATATTATATATATATATATTATATACTCCCTCCGTTCCATAATAAGTGTCAACTTCTTTTTTGCACAATGTTTAAGAAAGTTGTATTATATTAATTTTTTTGGTTCCTTCAAGAGTCACTTTCCAATTTTACCCTTAGATGTGATGGATATTTGACTTTTTGCTTGCTTTGGGACCACAAATAAATGCTACTTTGTCTTTATTCTAAGGGTAGTTTTGGAAAGTAAGTAAAAGCTATATACCAATTTAGGAAAGTGGACACTTATTGTGGGACATCCAAAAAAGGAAATGTGAACACTTATTATGGAACGGAGGGAGTATTATATACATACACATACACAGATCAAGAGAGAGAGAGAGAGAGTAGAGTGCAATCTAATCGGACCTTATCTTCCGGCAAAACAAAAATCTGATCGAACCTTTTTGAATCTCAGAGATCACTTTTGTCGTCGACAAGTTTATGATCTCCAAAATCCTCTTCCTCTCTCCTTAGCCTCCGATGCAAATAGAGAGAGGGATTGCAGATTTTGAAAGGAAGAAGAAGCAAGAGATAGTCTTGGTTGAGAGAGAGATGGAACCAACGAAGCACTCACGATCGTCGGCGCTTGATCCCCAGAAACGATCCTTGAAACAGCAACTGGCCGAATGTGAGAGAGAGTGTAATACCCGTACCCAGAAAATGAAATTAATATTTATTTTTCATGCATTAATTAGTATAATTAATTACATGTGATATTTGGGTAAGTTCCAGTTACCCCGATATGATAAGTGCTTCGAAAAGGGCACAGTTGGATAGATGTGAAATGGGACCCACGGGAGGTCTAGATTAGATGAATTGCATTTAGTAGCATTTATGTGATGAAATGAATATTTGTTAAATTGCTTTTAATATTTTATTGCTAGTTATGACCTTTTATGGTACCAATTTGGGTACCTATGTAAGAGTGAATAGAAATTGAATTCATAACTAGTAGGTTAATTAGCAATTTCATAAAATATTTGGGACCACTTTTGGGACACATACGTGACATAGACATACACCCACATAGATATTCGCTAGCTAATATAAAGTTTAGGGGGTTTCATAATAGGACTCTAGAAACTTATAGGGGTGTAAATGAAAATTTGATAAAATTTTGACAATATCCTTTAGTATACTTTAGTATAAGGATATTTAAGTCGGCTGAGTATCACAAAAACAAAAAGAAAAGAAAGAAGTCAAAACAAGTTAGAACAGTGAAGGGCTTAACGGGAAAGAAGAGAGAAATAAAGGGTTTCGTGTCATTTTGTCGTCGTAGCTTCGCCGTGTGACCTCTATTTCGCGAACCGAAGCCATATTCGGACTCGTGAAGGTGAAAGGGTTATTTCTATGTCTTTCTTTTTCAATTTTGGTAATGTTTTTCTGCGACCCATTCTAAGGGGTGATACATATATGTGGTATATATATGTAGGAATATCATTGGGAATACCTAGAGCTAATTTTGCAAAGGAGTTTGGGATTTATAGGCTTATTTGGGACCTTTTCGTGAGGTGAGTGTCCTAATCTCAAAATTGGATATTTAATGTTATTTATTTATTAGTGAATGTTTAAATTGCTTAATTGCGATTAAGTAGAAAAGCATGTAATTAATTATTATTTAACATGTTCAAAAATGTTGAAATTGCCATGTTGACATGTTGAGTTGCTTATGTGCTTATTTGAGTCAAAGGGTGTCAATTGATAATCACCATTATTTAGCACGTATATAAGGGACGCCTATTTCTCAGAGAAAAGGGGGATGATGATGAAGTCCTCAGAGAAAAGGGGACGGTGGTGACGACCACAACGAATTGACTTTGGTTACTTGAGAATGTGTGATATCACTTTTATAGCGACGATAAATTGAGAAAGGCCCAGAATCAGGGGTCCAATACGATGGTGATTGATTACTTGACACACCTGAGACCATATATTGATGTGAATATTTAATTGGTGTTATGAATCATTGAATACTCCAATTGCATGATTAGCATCACGTACTCACTAAGCGAATGCTTAATCAATTTTTGTGGCTAATGACCACGCAGGTTCGGACGAGTATCACAATGAGAAGCGTTGAACTATGCGGATTCTAAGATAGCTCAAGATTAATGGTTTATGTTTAATATGTTCATATGTAAATGGATTTAGATGAGTAGTTATATTCCTAATGTTTGGATTTTTGGAAATAAGTTTATGTTTTAGTTTTTTTATTAAATCCTTGTAATATGAGTTGTGGATTGAAGTTTTTAAAGTATTTTTCAAATGTTTTGGTGATATTTTGGTATTTTAATTTCTTGTTTAACAGGGAGAAATGGTGCTGTAATAGGGGAAACTCTGTCCAAGTACCATTCGATGGTTTTAAACCTTTATTTTATTTCTTTTTATTATTTTATTTGATAAAAAGCTATTTTACCCCTGGTATTCCACTTTAAAATGTCATTTTAGAACGTTAAAAATGATTGTTTGGTTTGTTGGCTTTGTTACACGTGTCCTAACCCGCGAGGGCGGGTTGGGGTGTGACAATTTTTGGTATCAGAGCAATAGGCTAGAGCCTTGGGTACGAGTGGCGATGCGTGAGTGTGCACAAAATGGCACGTAGTAGTACGATCATGCATCCATGTTTGTTTAGCATGCTTTAAAATGTTATTTAGCATGCATTGTAATTTATTTAAAAGTAACATGTATATATACTTTGTTGTGGGTGCCAGGCAAGGATGTCTGGAGGTGAGAACCCATCTTCGGCCCGTATGGACAAAATTGAAATAGTTATGGAAAAGTTGGTAAAAGTGGCTGAAACTCCAGTTACCGACAAAAGATAGAAGCTGTGAAGAATTGGTCGTTGATGATCTCTAGGGATGGTATCTCTGTGGACCCACAAAAGATAGAAGCTGTGAAGAATTGATCGAGACCGACAAATGTTTCTAAAGTTTGAAGTTTCTTGGGGTTAGCTGGTTACTATAGAAGGTTCGTTCAAGACTTTTCTAGAATCGCGAGTCCGATGACTCAATTGATGAGGAAGGATGTGGCTTTTGTATGGAGTAAAGAATGTGAAGACTGTTTTCAGAAGTTGAAAGATAAGTTGACCTCAGCGCCTATATTAGCTATTCCGCCAGGTACTGGAGGTTTCAGTATATACAGTGATGCTTCTCATCAGGGCCTGGGATGTGTTCTAATGCAAGAGGGTAAAGTTATAGCTTATGCTTCAAGGCAGTTAAGGACACACGAGAAGAATTATTCGACTCATGATCTGGAATTGGCAGCGGTGATCTTTGCGTTAAAGATTTGGCGTCACTACTTGTACGGGGAAACGTGTGAGATATTCACCGATCACAAGAGTCTGAAATATTTATTTACCCAGAGAGAGCTGAATATGAGACAGAGAAGATGGCTTGAATTGATGAAGAATTATGATTTGAAGATCCAGTATCACCCGGGTAAAGCTAACGTGGTTGTCGATGCGTTAAGTCGAAAGTCGTCAGAAAATTTGGTTTATTCTTTAACAGCTCAAGCAACATTGGTAAAAGAATTTGAACAGCTGGAATTGGAAGTAATTCCTAGAATCCAGGGTGGTTTAATGGCGGCTATCATGGCACAACCAAGCTTAATCGAAGAAATCAAGGTGAGTCAACTTTTGGACCCAAATTTCAAGAAAATAGTTGAAGAATTACCTGAGGGTAGATGGCTGGAATTCAGTTTTTCAGAATAATGTATTGAGGTATGTTAATCGACTGTGTGTTCCTAATATCCAAGAGTTGAAAGACAAGATTATGGAAGAAGCTCACAATACGAGGTATTCTGTACATCCGGGGAGTACAAAGATGTATAGAGATTTACGGGAAGTATATTGGTGGAGTGGTATGAAACGAAAAGTCGCCGAGTTTGTGGCCAAATGTACGACTTGTCAACAAGTAAAATTGGAACATCAACGACCCGCTGGTGAATTGCAACCGTTGGAGATACCATAATGGAAATGGGAGCATATTATGATGGACTTTGTGTCAGGTTTGCCATGGTCTCCTAAGTCTAATGATAGTATTTGGGTGATCGTTGACCGATTGACTAAATCAACTCATTTCTTGCCAATCAAGACTCGTGATCCGACAAAGTTAGCAGAGCTTTATGTTAGAGAAATTGTTAGATTACATGGGGCACCGGTATCAATTGTGTCAGATCGAGACACACGATTTGTGTCTCGGTTTTGGGAAGGTTTGCAAAAGGCAATGGGGACGACTTTGCATTTTAGCACAGCATTTCATCCTCAGACAGACAGCCAATCCGAGTGAGTTATTCAGATTTTGGAAGATATGCTTCGAGGTTGTGTTATAGATTTTAAATCAGATTGGGAAACCCACTTGCCATTAGTGGAATTCTCTTATAATAATAGCTTCCAGACGAGTATTGGTATGGCGCCTTTACGAGGCATTGTATGGCCGAAAGTGTAGATCACCAGTGTGTTGGACAGAAGTTGGGGAAAAACAACGTATAGGTCCTGAAATTGTGCAAATCACTACCGACAAAATCAAGTTAGTTAAACAACGGTTATAAATAGCACAGAGTCGTTACAAAAGCTACGCGGATACAGGTAGAATACCGTTGGAATTCGAGGTAGGTGATTATGTTTACTTGAAAGTATCGCCTTCGAAAGGTATCGCACGATTTGGTAAGCGAGGCAAGTTAAGTCCGAGGTTTGTAGGGCCTTATCTGATTGTGGATAGAGTTGGTCCAGTTGCATATCGGTTGGAATTACCAAAAGAGTTGGCTAATGTTCATAATGTGTTTCACGTTTCTATGTTACGACGTTGTCTATCAGACTCGAGTCACCGTATCACTCCGGAACCGTTGACGGTTCGAGAAGACTTGACTTATATTGAACATTCAGTTCGAATCCTAGATAGGAAGGATCAGGTGCTCAGAACTAAAGTCATTCATCTAGTTATGGTGTTATGGCGCAATCATTCAGTAGAGGAGGCAACTTGGGAACGTGAAGACGAGATCCGGGAGAAATATCCTCACCTATTTGACCCTTGAGGTAAGAAAAGTTTGGGGACAAACTTCCTAAAAGGGAGGGAGAGATGTAATACCCGTACCCAGAAAATGGAAGTAATATTTATTTTCCATGCATTAATTAGTATAATTAATTGCATGTGATATTTGGGTAAGTTCCAGTTACCCAAATGTGATAAGTGCTTCGAAAAGGGCACAGTTGGATAGATGTGAAATGGGACCCACGGGAGGTCCAGATTAGATGAATTGCATTTAGTAGCATTTATGTAATGAAATGAATATTTGTTAAATTGCTTTTAATATTTTATTGCTAGTTATGACCTTTTATGGTGCCAATTTGGGTACCTATGTGAGAGTGAATAGGAATTGAATTCATAACTAGTAGGTTAATTAGCAATTTCATAAAATATTTGGGACCACTTTTGGGACACATACGTGACATAGACATATACCCACATAGATATTCGCTAGTTAATATAAAGTTTAGGGGGTTTCATAATAAGACTCTAGAAATTTATGGGGGTGTAAATGAAAATTTGATAAAATTTTGACAATATCCTTTAGTATAAGGATATGTAAGTCGGCTGAGTATCACAAAAACAAAACGAAAAGAAAGAAGTCAAAACAAGTTAGAACAGTGAAGGGCTTAACGGGAAAGAAGAGAGAAATAAAGGGTTTCGTGTCATTTTGTCGTCGTAGCTTCGCCGTGTGACCTCTATTTCGCGAACCGAAGCCATATTCGGACTCGTGAAGGTGAGAGGGTTATTTCTATGTCTTTCTTTTTCAATTTTGGTAATGTTTTTCTGCGACCCATTCTAAGGGGTGATACATATATGTGGTATATATATGTAGGAATATCATTGGGAATACCTAGAGCTAATTTTGCAAAGGAGTTTGGGATTTATAGGCTTATTTGGGACCTTTTCGTGAGGTGAGTGTCCTAATCTCAAAATTGGATATTTAATGTTATTTATTTATTAGTGAATGTTTAAATTGCTTAATTGCGATTAAGTAGAAAAGCATGTAATTAATTATTATTTAACATGTTCAAAAATGTTGAAATTGCCATGTTGACATGTTGAGTTGCTTATGTGCTTATTTGGGTCAAAGGGTGTCAATTGATAATCACCATTATTTAGCCCGTATATAAGGGACGCCCATTCCTCAGAGAAAATGGGGATGATGATGAAGTCCTCAGAGAAAAGGGGACGGTGGTGACGACCACAACAAATTGACTTTAGTCACTTGAGAGTGTGTGATATCGCTTTTATAGCGACGATAAAGTGAGAAAGACCCAAAATCAGGGGTCCAATACGATGGCGATTGATTACTTGACACGCCTGCGACCATATATTGATGTGAATATTTAATTGGTGTTATGAATCATTGAATACTCCAATTGCATGATTAGCATTACGTACTCACTAAGCGAAAGCTTAATCATTTTTTGTGGCTAATGACCACGCGGGTTCGGACGAGTATCACAGTGAGAAGCGTTGAACTGTGGGGATTCTGAGATAGCTCGAGATTAATGGTTTATGTTTAATATGTTCATATGTAAATGGATTTAGATGAGTAGTTATATTCCTAATGTTTGGATTTTTGGAAATTAGTTTATGTTTTAGTTTTTTTATTAAATCCTTGTAATATGAGTTGTGGATTGAAGTTTTTAAAGTATTTTTCAAATGTTTTGGTGATATTTTGGTATTTTAATTTCTTGTTTAACAGGGGGAAATTGTGCTGTAATAGGGGAAACTCTGTCCAAGTACCATTCGATGGTTTTAAACCTTTATTTTATTTCTTTTTATTATTTTATTTGATAAAAAGCTATTTTACCCCTGGTATTCCACTTTAAAATGTCATTTTAGAACGTTAAAAATGATTGTTTGGTTTGTTGGCTTTGTTACACGTGTCCTAGCCCGCGGGGGCGGGTTGGGGTGTGAGAGAGAGAGAGAGAGAGATGAGGAAGGTTTTGAGGAGAGATCTTGTATATATATAGGCTTTTAATTACATATACATATATAGATGTATATATATCAGGAATCAAATAAATTTGCATTTGAATTTTAAAAATCTAGATTAACCTGGGGGTTGAATGGTCTGAAATATTTTTGTGGACCTATCTTCAAATAGTTTTTTGAGTTGAGTCTATTATAACAAAGATGCACTAAATAAGATTTAATAGTAGTTAACCCTTTTTAATGTGCTAAAAACAGTAGTAAAATTTCACTACTTTTCAGGAATAAGGCTTTCAAGGTATGTTTTTTTTTTTCCTCAAAACATATCAACAATGGTACTAGTAGTAATGGGGAAAAAAAAATAGAATGAATAGCACAAAACATGAATACTGATCAAAAGTTGTGAAACTTTTCAAGAACAATGTTGTCAAGGTATGTAAAAAAAATAAATTTTTTTTGCTCAAAATATATCATCAATGGTACTAGTTTTGTAGATCTCGTCGACACGATTCCAACGATATAAAATTTGTAAAAATTGGAGTTGTAGATCAAAAGTTATGGAGGTTTAAAGTTTAGAAAACATTTTTGAAATTGGGTTTGATATAGTACAGTGGCTCACACTGTGTGACTGAGTGAGTGACTGTCACGGGCTGCTGCGCGCGTGTGTGCAGTGTTGTGGGCAACTTTGAGGGAAAGAGAGAGATTATTTGGTGTGGTTGAAGGTATGTTCGTCCAAGAAAAAATTTAAGGACTTAAATCAACATATTTTTTTAAGTTATCTTTAAATCAAAATATTTACATTAAATTGTCATTTTATCTAATTAACCAAGTAGTGCTATACTCAAAATTTGAGAATTATAGCATTACTCTAATTTTAGAGAGAAAATACATATTTACCCTAAACATAAAAAATACAAAAAAATTCAAAAATAATAACATGGGTAAATTAAACTCACCTCCCTAAGGTATAGCCTAACTACACAAATCCCCCTAGTATTTTAGAAAAATACAATGACCTGCCTTGCATTCAAATCATAATCCAAATACTATATATGAGTGCATATTACATATCCCATATTCATATACAATTATAATGCATTGATTTTGTCTAATTAAAAATTTTGTTTTCTCACGTATAAATCGACGGACAATACTTGGGTTGTGTCCCAGTGATATCACATGAGAGATATAGACACATTTTTTGGATTGTGTTATAAAAATTGTGTTTTTGGGTGTGTCCCAATCTTCACTCTAAATCAACATACATGCATGTCAAAAACAGCAGTCCAAAAGCAAGAATATGTTCTCTCTCAATCACTAGAAGCTCTGAATCACTTGACATGCTAAAAAGAAAGAATAAGAAATTAGTTTGAAGTTGATTTGTACTATGTGCCTGGAAGTTGGTAGTGGTGGAGGATCCATGATGGTGGCGACAGACGGCCGACCCATGGCAAAGTTTCATTGTTTGGTTGAGTTCTTTGAAAGAGAGGTTGTTATGTTTATATCAAACACGCATTGTTTAAATGGATTTTAATTGGGTGAATGCAATTTTAGAGGATACAAGGGAGGTCAGTGAAATTTGTTCAAATTTCGAGCCAGGTCAGAATAATTAATCCAATATTGTTTAAGAATATATTTTTGCTCACTCCAAAATTGCTCACCCAACACTCCTATTGGTCAATGCAGTGAGACCGATTTTACCATTTATTAATTCATATTCAATTCTGGATCCCACTGCATTAACCAATGAGAGAGTTGGGTGAGCAATGTGTGAGCAATTTTGGGGTGAGCAAAACTGCACTCATTGTTTAAATGGATATATTTGTCTTTCTAAAATTTGATGGGCATTTTCTGAAGGATAACATATATTTTTTTCAATAATGCTACAGGGACCGAAAATGTGCACAGAATCTGTACACCGAAAAATTAGGGCCAATCATTTAGTGAGTCCTATACGCTTTTGCGTGGGGGGCCATCGAAATAAATGGCCACGATTTTTCAGTGCACAAATTCTGTGCACATTTTCAATCACCCAAGCATTATTGATTTTTTTTATGATAGCAACATTTTTGTCACTACTTTTAACATTATTGTAATGTAGGAGAAAAAGTGTTACCTAGATATTAAACTCAAGGGAGGTAAGTGTAATTTTAAAAATACAAGGAATGTACGTATAATTTGACCTAACATCGAGAGAGATGAAAGTGGTTAACCCTTGTTTAAAATAGGGGTAAATATCATTTAGACCCTTTGAGGTTTGCTCTAATCACACTTAGACCCCTTCACGTTTTAGTAATATCACCTACACCCCTGAGGTTTGAAGCGCGTATCACCTAGACCCCCTCTGTCAATTCATCGTTAAAAAAATGACGGACTGATATAAATAATTACAAATCATACCCCTGAAAGTTTGGTCCTTGTGTCATTTTATTTCTTGTAGTTTCTATTGGGTCAATTTGATCCCTACAGTTTTAAATTGAAGTAATTTGATCCAAATGCCCCATTCTGTGAGAAAAATTGACAGAATTTATCCACTGTTATGCACATGCAATTACGCTAATAAGCGGGTTGGGAGATTGGTGTTATTCCATTTTTGCCCTTAAAAAGTGTGACAACGCCTAGTATGCGAGTAAATTCTATCAATTTTTCTCCCAGAATTGAACATTTTGATCAAATTACTTCAATTTAAAACTGTAAGGGCCAAATTGACCCAATTAAAACTACAGGGACTAAAATGACACAAGTACCAAACTTTCAGGTGTATTTTTTGTATTCATTTATGCCCGTCCATCATTTTTTTAACGGTGAATTGACGGAATGGGTCTAAGTGATACGCACTTTAAACCTCAAGGGGTGTGGGTGATATTACTAAAACATGAGAGGATCTAAGTGTGATTAGAGTAAACTTTAAGGGGTCTAAGTAATATTTACCCTTAAAACAAACATTCACTAATTCTTATTTGTTCAAGCAACTCAACTCAATTATATTAATTGTTGTATAGATGAATTTTAACCGTGGTACATATTATATTGACATTCTTTTTGTGGAGCGTGCAATTCAAATGACGTTATTGTATAGAGGCATGATGAGATTAAAAAAATTGAACGTTAAAATTACTATCGAATATTGAAATAAAAATAAAATAATACTATTAGAGCATGAATGTTGAAATTTGATTGATAAAAGCTAACCATTAAATACAATGATTGGAATTAGCAACGGAGGTTGTGTCTGCAATGCGATTGTTTTTACTATATATATATATATATATATTTTTTAATCGGTAAAAGATATTATGATATTTTTGGTAAAATGTGATATCTAGATATTAAAAAAAAACATATAAATTTATAATTACATATTAAAAAAAAAAAAACAAACAAATTTAAAGCACATGTGACATTCTTTCTTTCAAAAATAAAAATACAATAATACATATGAAATACACAATTTTACATCCATACATTTGACTACATCTGTATAATCAACAATATAGGAGTATATGATTAAACTTCTCAAAAAAGGAACCATCATCAAACCAAAACAATTAATCCCCTGATGACGTCTTTCAAAATTCACTCTCTGCTCCTATTAGAAACACTATGTAAAATTCTCCCACTTAATTATAACATCAGTCAAACCCATTACATATGTACATATTGTTTATTTCATGAAAAAAATACATGATATAGATATAATATATATATACACACATACACTAACATTAATTAATAGTTTAAAGGTACTACATATTTGGAAAGGAAGAAGGAAGACCCACTTTTCTTCTGACATAGTACAGTTCTTTTTCTCTTCCATCAATAATTGGACATTAATTCATAATTTCACAGGAAGCAAATCGTGGCACTGGGGAAACATTTGCAGTGGAAGGGGAGAGAGACGCTATGGTTCATAGAGAATGAGAAAGAATTCGAAATAGATGGGAGGCAAACGTGGAACTGTTAGTTAAGTTTTTGTTTTTTTTGAAATTCAACCACAATTTTTGGTTTGTGAAATGATATTTTTAGTCCCTTGATACATATATATATATATATATATATTTTTGGTAGAAAATTTTTTATTGGTTTGAATGTAAACATGGTTAATAAAATATAGAAATAAGGTACCCCTACTTCTCTCTTTATATAACTAAAATAGGGCCACACACTCCGTGTGTATGCCAGTTTGTTTATTTTTTAGACAGTTTTAGGCAAGTTTTTTTCTATTTGTTGAAGTAGTTTTTTTTTAATTGATTGGATATGTTGGAAAAATTACATTGATACAATTGAAAAACAGAAACAGATTCTTGATTACAAACTGGAAAATAGAACTTGAATAGAACCAGAATTACAATATGTAAACAGAAAGCAATAATTGGAAAACTATAACAAAATAAGATCAAACCGAGGTCTATGATATTTCACAGTTTCCTTAAAACAGATTCGCCGCCTCACCCAGAAGTGCTTGAGGATATCTCCGGCGTCTGTCTTCCAGGATACAGCGGCAATAACCAGCAATAGACAAGCACGGTGTTCGACTGCTCCGACGATTCAACTATGTTCTGTGTCTCTCTCAGGAAGGAATATAGGAAGGAAGGAAATAACTCTTGTTTTTCTGACTCTGAAATTTCTGAGGAGAAAGCTCAGAATATATAGGACTAAGGGGAGAGAGGATTCATTGGATGTACATTATGAATTTGTGGATTCATCCATGTATGTACATTATGAATCTATAGATTCATCCATGTATATACATGAGTACATTATGTATTTGTGGATTCATCCATGTATATCCATTATGAATCTATAGATTCATCAATGTATATACATGATTCATCTATGAATGTGCATTATCCATGAATGAGAATAAATACATTCATGTATATACATTTCCCATGCATTATACATTATAATAAATTATATACATTTCCCATGCATTCATGTATGTACATTATATAAATGTATTCAATGGATTAATTTCTCAATCACTCAATAATAATTTTGGACATGTAAATATCCAAAGTTCATCTCCTCATGGAGGAGAACACAAATCCACAAGGACCCCATTCAAACTATAAATGGGTCCCACATTTATTTGACCTCAAACATGGCCACAATTAATTTTTATCCAACAATCCCCCACATGAATGAAATTAATCGAAACGATGTGAGACGACTCGACAAGAGAGAGAGCACAACGGATCACTCCTGCAAAGGATAGGTAGCTTTTGGCTTTGAACCTTCCCTTGTGACAATCTATCAGCTTTACTGGCTGACCAGTGAACGTATAGTCTTGAACTGATTGCCATTAGTGTAAACAACCGACAGACCTCACACAGGAGTTTTCCAAACATAGTTTAGTTCTTACACATGTGTTTGTTTTGGCCTTGAACACTCGCCTGGTTCAGTAAATGTTTATCAAAGAATTTTGCCTTTCTCAAACTCTTTTAGAAGCGACCCCACTTCATATTCACATAGGTGACTATTTAGAGTATCCTGCTATACTCCGCTTGGTTATACCAACACACATAGTCATTAAAAGCTAAGCTTACCCTCACACTAGCAGGTATCACTGTTGAATCATAGAAATGGGCAGAAGAACATTTCTTCTCAGTGATTCTCTTAAGGTACATGAAATTAGGTTGTCTCTTTGAATCTGGATCTTGGGATCTCTAGTCAACTAGGTTGGGTTTCCATTCCATTCCCTTGTAACGTCATAGGCTTTAGTCCCATTCCTCTAGATGATTTATTAACTAACTCTCGATTTAACCCTTTGGTTAGCGGATCCGCAATATTGTCCTTTGACTTTACATAGTCAATTGTGACAATCCCACTTGAGAGTAGTTGTTTAATGATATTGTGTCTACGACGAATATGTCTAGACTTACCATTATACATATTACTTTGTGCCCTTCCAATAGCAAATTGGCTATCACAGTGTATGCAAATAACTGGCACAAGTTTTGACCATCTAGGAATATCTTCTACAAAATGGCGTAGCCATTCAGCCTCTTCAGCTGCCTTGTCTAGCGCAATGAATTTAGATTCCATTGTCGATCTAGCAATATTATAAGTTTGTTTTGAAGATTTCCACGATACAGCTGCACCACCAAGTGTGAAAACATATCCACTTGTAGATTTTGATTCTTTCATATCGGATATCTAGTTTGCATCACTAGATCCTTCCAATACAGCTGGATATCTCATGTAGTGTAGTCCCTGATCACGTGTAAATCGTAAGTACCGCAGTACCCTTACTATCCCTTTCCAGTGTTCAGCACTAGGATTACTAGTATATCTACTTAGTCTACTAACAGAATAGGCAATGTCAGGCCTTGTACAACTCATTAAGTACATTAAACTTCCTATCACTCGAGAATATTCTAGTTGAGAAACACTCTCATCAGTATTCTTAGATAGGTGTAGACTTAAGTCCACAGGCGTCCTGGCTATACTAGTATCAGACTTGTTGAACTTCTCTAGAATCTTGTCTACATAATGTGACTGTGATAAAACAAGTCTATTAGTATTTCTAGAGATCTTGATGCCCAATATAACATCAACAAGTCCCATATCTTTCATGTCAAATTTAGAATTCAACATTTTCTTAGTAGATTTAATGATCTTATCATTACTACCCACTATGAGCATGTCATCAACATAAAGACATAAGATGACATAGCCTTCAATTGTGTCTTTGACATAAACACATTTATCACACTCATTGATTTTAAATCCACTAGAGAGTATAGCTTGGTCAAATTTTTCATGCCATTGTTTTGGAGCTTGCTTTAAGCCATATAATGATTTGATAAGCTTACACACTTTATTTTCTTGCCCTAGAGCAGAAAATCCTTCACGTTGTTCCATGTAGATTTTTTCATTCAAATCTCCATTAAGGAAGGCAGTCTTAACATCCATTTGATGTATTTCGAGACCTCGCAACGCTGCGATTGCAATAATCATACGAATGGATGTTATTCTCATAACAGGAGAATACGTATCAAAGTAGTCTAGACCCTCCTTTTGTCTATACCCATTGATGACAAGTCTTGCTTTATACTTATCAATAGTACCATCCTTCTTCATTTTCTTTTTAAAAATCCATTTGTAGCCCAATGGCTTACAACCAGGAGGAAGATCTACCAGTTCCCACGTATGGTTTTGTAGGATAGAATCAATTTCACTCTTGATTGCTTTTTTCCACAATGGACCATCTGGTGATCTAATAGCTTCATTATAGCTTTGAGGCTCACTTTCTATAACATAAGTTAGAAAGTCTGGATCAAAAGATTTTGAGGTTCTAGCTCATTTCCCACGTCTAGGCTCAATATCAACATTTTCTTCTTGGGTTTTACTAGTTTCCCCAACAGTCTCAAATGTGCATTTTTTAGAACTATAATCCTCTTTACAAGGAAATATATTCTCAAAGAAAGATGCATTTCTAGACTCCATGATCATGTTCTTGTGTATATCTGGGTTTTCAGATTTATGTACAAGAAATTGATACGCACTACAATTATGTGCATAGCCAATAAACAATCAACAGTTTTTGGACCTATCCTTTCTTTCTTAGGAGTAGGTACAAGAACTTTTGCAAGACACCCCCACATTTGTAAAAACTTGTAGGAAGGTTTTCAACCATTCCATTGTTCATACGGGGTTTGATCAACTTTCTTTCGAGGTACCTTATTTAAAATATAATTTGCGGAGAGAATTGCCTCCCCCCACAAGTTCTGTGGCAATCCAGAACTTATTAACATAGCATTCATCATTTCCTTTAAGGTACGATTTTTCCTTTCAGCAACTCCATTTGATGGAGGCGAATAAGGTGCGGTGGTTTGGTGAATAATTCCATTTTGTGCACAAAACTTACCATATGGCGCTACATATTTACCACCCCTATCACTTCTCAACACCTTAATCTTTTTACTTAGTTGATTCTCAACCTCTGTCTTGTATAGAATGAACTTATCCAAAGCTTCATCCTTACTTTTTGGCAAATTCACATAGCAGTAGTTAAGGCTATCACCGAAATAAGTAATAAATACTTATTGCCACTATCTTCTTGGTTCTCCCAAGGCTATCACATATACTAAAATAGTATACTCAATATGATGTATTCTCCATCATATGTCTACCCCCACACTTTCTAGTATAGGACAATTTCAAGTTGATACGAGAATTTATCATTGTCCCATCGCGATAAAATTCCAAGATCTCATGACCTTACTTTTATCACGACCAACACTCATGTTCATGCCTCGGTAAATTTCAACCATAAAATTTTAGTTTTTTATGAACCAATTCTCATCTTCATGAACCTCCATGATATTTTAATTATGTGTAACACTTTAAAACTTTCATAATAATTGCTATAAAATGGGTTACAAAAAAAAAAATAGCAATTTTTTTTCCTTCAACATCTAACGAGGCAGAATTTCTCATGTACATCTTCTCACCATTAGTAATTGGTTCGAAGGAAGTGAACATGGCTTTGTCGGAGCATTTGTGGCGAGTAGCACCAGTGTCTATCCATCACTCCCTTGGGTTTGAATCCACTAAGTTCACTTCAGAGACCACAACAGACAGATTAATGTCAGAGACATCCCTTGAGATATAGTCTAACTCCGTCACATTTGCCTCTTGGACTTGACTGATCATAGTCTTTGAGTCCACCACTTCTAAGAACTCCCACAGTTCCTTAGCAGTGGTCTTAACACTATACACATTATAGAGTGTGTCGTGTAGGCCATTCAACACATAATTTCGGCATAGAAAGTCCGAGTGCTTCCAAGCATTAATAGCTAGCACAACCTCACGATCTTGTTCATTTTCATTAGGCACAGGAGCCTCTTCCTTCAAGAACCTCACAAGGTTCAAGGTGGTAAGGTAGAACAGCATCTTTTGCTGCCACCTTTTGAAATCCACACCATTAAACTTCTCGAGTTTCTCCCCGTGGTTCACAGGAACCGTTTGGATTGAGGGAACCTTCACAGGTATGGAGCCAATCACCACGGTGTTGGAGCCTGTAGCACCATCAGTTGCAATAGGTAGGTTTGCAGCAGTGTTCATATTTTGATTTTCCATTTCTGAAATTATCACAGGAGAAAAGAAATTAAATCTAATATTTTTCTTTTAATTTTAACAGCAGCAGAATTTTTTTTCTCAAATAATTGTTAGAAAATGAATAAATTTTCAGATTCTGTTCGCGCATTCCCAAGCAAAACAGGATTCTGTACACTTTTTGTCTAATGCAATTTTTCCTGATTCTGCACCGTTTGGCCAGAAAATGAGGATTACAGTAGCAGTTTTTTGTAAGACTGTTTTCAAAAATAATTTTGATTTTCCAAATCCGAATCTGTTTTTGTTTTGTAAAAAAATATATAGAATCTGTTTTAAGATTGTTGGAAAAATTACATTGATACAATTGGAAAACAGAAACAGATTCTTGATTACAAACTGGAAAATAGAACTTGAATAGAACCAGAATTACAATATGTAAACAGAAAGCAATAATTGGAAAACTATAACAAAATAAGATCAAACCGAGGCCTGTGATATTTCACAGTTTCCTTAAAACAGATTCGCCGCCTCACCAGAAGTGCTTGAGGATATCTCCGGTGTCTGTCTCCCAGGATACAGCGGCAATAACCAGCAGTAGATAAGCACGGTGTTCGACTGCTCCGACGAACTAACTATGTTCTGTGTCTCTCTCAGGAAGGAATATAGGAAGGAAGGAAATAACTCTTGTTTTTCTGACTCTGAAATTTCTGAGGAGAAAGCTCAGAATATATAGGACTAAGGGGAGAGAGGATTCATTGGATGTACATTATGAATTTGTGGATTCATCCATGGATGTACATTATGAATCTATAGATTCATCCATGTATATACATGAGTACATTATGTATTTGTGGATTCATCCATGTATATCCATTATGAATCTATAGATTCATCTATGTATATACATGATTCATCTATGAATGTGCATTATCCATGAATGAGAATAAATACATTCATGTATATACATTTCCCATGCATTATACATTATAATAAATTATATACATTTCCCATGCATTCATGTATGTACATTATATATATAAATGTATTCAATGGATTAATTTCTCATTCACTCAATAATAATTTTGGACATGTAAATATCCATAGTTCATTTCCTCATGGAGGAGAACACAAATCCACAAGGACCCCATTCAAACTCTAAATGGGTCCCACATTTATTTGACCTCAAACATGGCCAAAATTAATTTTTATCCAACAGGATATTCTAATACCCTTCTAAAATTTTTTAAGAAGATAAAGTATAGTAGTTTAATTGTAATTATAGTAAACTTAGAAAATAATGTTGGTACCCTTCGCTTTCCCTTTATAATAGTATAGATTGTATAGATATACACTTGTTACAATTCAATTTTTAAAAATTATGAATTTTATGTTAAAAAGCAAATAAGAAAGTGGGTGGTTAATTGAAATAGAGACTGCTAGAGCAAGTGCCCAAAAAAAAAAAAATTTGAACTAGTCATTTTAGCCAGAGGGTACTTTTTTTTTTTTTTTGTCATGTACAACCAGTTTTGATGATTGAAGCTTGGACGAGGTCATGGAATTGCACATACGTAGAGTATTTTGCAGGAGAATTTGTCAGCCAGTTTTTTTTTTACTTTTTTTTTATAAAATGTAAATAAGTAATTGTGGTGGCGGCCAAGGTGGCTATAGCAAGTAGAGTAATGCTATGCTTTTCAAATTTTGGATCCCAAATTTTGGATCCAAGTAATGTGTCACCCATTTTCCACTTCTTTTATTTACACCCTCAAAACTCTTAAGTTCTTATTATGTCACAAGATACTCTCTCTCTCTCTCTCTCTCTCTCTCTCTCTCTCGGCACACACACAGAGGGCCGGCCCTGAGGCAAAGTGGCGAAGCCGCTGCATGTGGCCTCATTTTTAGGTCTATTTTCTTCTAATTTCTTCATAGTTTTTATAAAATTTATCATTTTAGGCCTATTTTCTTCTTATTTCTTCCGAATTTCTATGAAACATATCGTTTTTAGGCCTATATTCTTCTAATTTCTTCCTAATTTTTTTTATGAAACTTGTCATTTTTAGGCCAATTTTCTACTAATTTTTTCCTAATTTCTATGAAACATATCGTTTTTAGGCCTAGATTCTTCTAATTTCTTCCTAATTTTTTTATGAAGCTTATCATTTTTAGGCAAATTTTCTACTAATTTCTTCCTAATTTCTATGAAACATATCGTTTTTAGGCCCATATTCTTCTAATTTCTTCCTAATTTTTTTTATGAAACTTATCATTTTTAGGCCAATTTTCTACTAATTTCTTCCTAATTTCTATGAAACATATCGTTTTTAGGCTTATATTCTTCTAATTTCTTCCTAATTTTTTTTTATGAAACTTATCATTTTTAGGCAAATTTTCTTCTAATTTCTTCCTAATTTCTATGAAACTTAGTATAGAGGCCTCATTTTTTAGGCCCCTTTGAAAGTTCGCTCGAGGCCTCGGCCAAATTTTGGAATCTAAGGACCGGGCCAGCACACACACAATACTCACATGCACATGTACAACCATGTGTATGGGGTGGTGAAGGTGGGTGGAAGCGTAAGTGCGGTATGTTGGTGTACGAGGGTTGTTAGTTGCTTCCCAAAATTCAAGGGATTGTGACCGATGTGATTGACGCGATGCATCTCGTTAAGCACGCGTACACGGGATTTCGTGCAAACACAGATATTATTACAAATTTGCGTGTTAACACAGTTTGGGTTCTAAATACAGTCCGAGTCTCAAAATAAAGATGACGATATCAGGGCGGGTCCTGTGTATCTGGAGGCCTGGGATGAACTGCTAAAAGGGAGGTCCTTATTCAGGGGTTCGGGGGCAGCGCCCCCGAGACAATTTTTTGGGGGTCTACTTATATATAATTGTCTATTTTTTAGGGTTTACTTATACATAATTGACGATTTTTTTGGAGTTTACTTATAATATGAGTCTATTTGTGAAACTTAAATATTGTATGGTGTCATTCAAAATTCTTGGGAGGTCTATTTCTAAAACTCGAAAAATTCTTAAACTAAAAGTGTAATTTTCAAAATACTAGGGGCCTTTGCTTTTGAGTTATATATATATATATGTATATCAATATATATGTAGTTGATGACACTAAATTGGGCATTGGGCCCCTTTGGGGCCTAAACATAAGTTGAGGAGAGGCTTAAACATAATTGAGGGAGACCTAATGTAAAATGTTAAAAATCTCAAAGTAAAAATGTAATTATGAAAATTTTATGGGGGCCCTCAAAATTTGATGAACTTTGGCGGCCCGGGACAGTTGCCCCTCTCGCCCCCCCTTTGGGCCGGCCATGGACGATATTTATATGTATATAACTTATAAATATAAAATCATAGTATACAGTTAAGCAATGCATATTGATAATTAGAGACACAGTATTAAAATTATGAAATACCGGAATGAAAATTAGAATTCTCGTAAATAAAATATTATAAAAATTACAGTTACTATATATATACACTAGTGATTACCCATGGACACGATGCAAAGAAACAGCTAGCCAGCAGGAAAAAAAGGTTAAACAAAGGTAATTGAATAATTTATTTTAATTCCATAAATACATCACTAATCTACAAATAGAGATGAAAATTGGAAAAACATTACCTTCGTGGAACTGGCTCTGATTTAAATCCCCTTTTCCTAAACTGAAATACAAAGTGATTTTGACCAATATGAAACACAATATAAACTCACAATCTGGAAAGAATACATGCTATAGAGTGAAGAACAATTGAAGGAACCAAAAATTTTCCACAACATTCCCGAGAAAATCATCACTCTCATATTCATGACATGATAAAAAATATTCAGATAAGGAAAACAAACCCAGAAAAAAGAAAAGAAAAAAAAAAAACATTAGCGAGAGAGTGAGACATTACCGGCAGTTAGGGCTGGCGACGACGGTGTTGCAACGATGATGGAGACGATGATGTTGCAGCGGCGACAGCGGACGAGAGGGTGTGAGATGTTAGAGAGAGAAGAGGCAGACAGTGTAGAGAGATAGAGTGAGAGAGGCGTAGAGAAAGAGAAACTGATTTTGAAAATTTTAAATTTCAGAATCAAATGAAGAACAGTATTTTGGTAATTCAACATCTAAGAGGAAGTTACTTGAGGTGAGAGAGAGAATTTCGGCTAGAGGGACTAATGAGGGGAGGAAGTCATATAGTGTATCAGTTGTGTCTGTGACAATGATTTGAGACCATTGGATGAAGTTGATCAAGGGTGGAAAATGGATGTTGTGTGGATAAGGGTCAAGATCCAAAGTTGGGCAAATGGGTAACTCTTGGCCCTTGGATCACTTCTTTTTTAGTCCCACACATTTGCCCAATATACGATACATATGTATATGAGTGTGTGTATATATATATAAGAGTATACCTATCTCTCTCCCAAACACACACACACACAACAATCATATATATGTATATGGGAGGGGTTATATATAGGGGAGGGAAAATAATCACAACCACACAAACCAAACGTGGTGACCAAGTTCTGCCTACTGCCAATCGATTGGGACCAGGTGGCAATCGATTGGGGTTAGGTATAATGGGAGTAGTCGATTGGATTAGAAGGCAATCAATTGTGATAGGGACACGTCATAAATTCAGGTCTTCAGGATGGCAATCGATTGGGAAAGAATGGTAATTGATTGGGTATCAAAAAGTGGTAATCGATTGGGAATATGGCAATCGATTGGGAACCAAACTCACCTAAAGGCTAGGAAGAGTATTAGGGATATATATATATAACTGAAAATACAGGATATTACATTACAGAAATGCTTAGACCCACTCTTGCGTCCACACCTCTAACCACACTGAGGGACTAACTTGCAAAAAAAAATTTGATGGGGCCTACAACTTACATGTTGGCTGGCTTATTTTGGCTCAATACATAAATTTTGGAGGGAATGAAAAAAAATCCCCAAATCTGCTTTAGCCCTAGCCCGACCACTCCCACCTCCAAGCGATCAACCCGACGACGGCAAAACCAAGCGGCCGGCGAACCAGTTCGGTGACGGCGCACACCTCCTGCCAGTGAACCAGTCCGGCGACGGCTCCGGCTCTCTCTCTCTCTCTCTCTCTCTGTGCATTGTGGTACTCTCTCTCTCTCTCTCTCTCTCTTTATATATATATCTATCTATATATTTATATACACACATAAAAGTTCGAAGAAGAAGAAGAATAAAAATTGAAATGCAATCTGTATTATAATTTGTAGAAGAAAAAAAAAAGACTTGGGGCAACAACCCAACATTTTATTTGGGTTTGGAAGAAGAAAAAAAAATTGAGATCTTGCCCATTTGTGGTCTGAGTTGACTTCTGAAGGCATAAACTTTGCTGAGCTTGTTAATTGGCTACTACAATGAAATTGGATGTTTTCAAAAAAATTAGCCTATCATCTGTACAAAGATCCAGTGGCCAATTTAGTGGGTTTTGTTTTTGTGGTCTTGATTTAGTGGGTCTTGATTTTGTGTACAATTTGTTGGGGCTTCTGCATTGCATTGTGCTGCATTCCATCTAATAAAAACTTTTTTGTTTATTTACATATGTTGGTCTAGAATTTGGGGTGCTTGGAAGAAGAAGAAGAAAAAATTGAAATGCAATCTTGATTCTAATTTGTAGAAGTTGAAATGTTAGATAATTTGACACGCACACACACAAAAAAAAAGAGGCATCTATTAACAAGTTAGAATAAAGACAGTCACACAAACCAAAAAAAGTAATAAATAAAATTGATGTTATCTTTTTCAGCTTCTCCATCCCTAATTGAGTTACAAATGGAAGAAGAAGCATCAAGTGGTTATATAGATGTGGTTGATACTATAATTGAGAATGAGAATGAGAATGATATAGTAACAGCTGTAGAAAATAAAATAGATGAGCCAAAGGAGGGGATGTAGTTTGATTCTGTGGATGAGCTAATGACGTATTATACAAGCTATGCCAAAGAAAAAGGTTTTGCCGTGGCTAAAAGAAGTTCTAAAAAACTGGGAGGGCATTTAGCACACGTTCATATAGAGTGTACTCGTGCTGGCACCACCAAGATTAAATCAAGCAACCCGTTGAAAATGCGCCCCAACTCCAAAATCCAATGGCCAGCTAAGCTTAAGGCATTTTTTTTTTCTCGTAATGAAAAGTGGTGTGTGAGGGATGTTGAACTTGCCCATAACCATGAAATGAGTCCAGGAAAATCCCGATATTTCAAATGCAATAGGTTCTTGGAACCACATATGGAAAAAAGACTTTTATTGAATGACAAAGCTGGAATTAGAATGAATAAGAATTTTAATTCATTAGTGGTTGAGGCAGGGGGGCATGAGAATTTGTCATTTGTAGAAAAAGATGTCCGAAACTATATCAATAAAGTTAGGTGTTTACAACTTGTGGAAGGTGATGCGAATGCAATGTACAACTATTTTTCGAAAATGCAATTTGATAATTCTAATTTCTTCTACCTGATGGATTTACGAAAAGGGGCGCCTGAAGAATGTTTTTTGGGCAGATGCAAGAAGTAGAGCAGCGTTCAAAGAATTTGGGGATGTTGTTACATTTGACACAACATACTTGGTTAACAAATACGACATGCCATTTGCGCCTTTCGTAGGAGTGAACCATCATAGGCAGTCAGTATTGCTTGGGTGTGGACTGATATCAAGTGAAGACACTGCTACCTTTACTTGGTTATTTCAGTCCTGGTTGAAATGTATGTCTGAATGTCCGCCTAAAGCAATAATTACCGATCAAGATAGAGCCATGCAAAAGGCAATATAGTATGTTTTCCCAAATGCACGACACCGATGGTGCTTATGGCATATCATGAAGAAGTTGCCTAAAAAGCTAAAAGGGTACAACCAATATGAATCACTCAAATGGTACCTGCTTTTGTGAAGGATACTTTCTGGGCAGGAATGTCAACCACCCAACGAAGTGAAAGTATGCATGCTATCTTTGATGGCTACATCAACTCCAACCACTTTGAAACAATTTGTTGAGCAATATGAGAATGCCCTGGCCAAAAAGATAGAAAATGAAAAGCCAGAAGAATTCAATTCATATAACTCATGCTTCCCATGTGCAACTCAATTAGGGATGGAGAAGATTTTTCAAAGTGTTTACACGCGGACAAAATTTAAAGAGTTTCAGAACGAGATGTTTGGAAAGATTTCTTGTCGTTTATGATTAAAGAGGATGTTGGCTTTAGTGAATATGAAGTACACGACCGGGTTCGACTTGGAGAAGCCCATCGGTCTACAACATTCAAGGTAATTTTTAAGGATGAAACAAATGAAGTAAACTGTAATTGTAGGTTGTTTGAGTTTAGAGGAATCATGTGTAAGCATCAACTTATGGTACTTGGTGAGAGACAGATTTATGATGAAGTACCTTCGAAGTACATCCTAAAAAGATGGAGTAACAATGTCAAAAGGGGACATACTAAAATTCAGATAAGTTATGATAATTGGTCGAATAGACCTGAAGCACATCGATTTGATAAATTATCTCATGTATTCTTTGAGGTATGTGATGTAGTAGCAGATTCTGAAACTTGGTCTGCTGAGGTAATGACACAGTTACTCCAAATGAAAGAGAGGTATAGAGAAAATGCTAAAATTGATGGAAGCAACTTGCATAAGGATTCAACCTCACACGGGGATTGTATTGGGATATCTAAAGAGAGTACGAATATACTTGATCCGTTAGTTACTCGTAGTAAGGGGAGACCGCCAAGTAAAAGAAAAGTTGGTAATGTTGAAAAAGCGGTTAAGAAAAAAGCAAAAGCAATAAACAATACAAGTGCATCGAAAACTATACAGGTTGGACAATAATTACTCTTTTTTAACATAACCCAAATATGTAAATTTTTGTAATTAATTTTTAGTTTATATTTTGTAGGGATATAGTACACAAGAAAGTATTGTCTTCGATTCGTCATTCATTCGGCCAAATATGGGAGTTGGAGGACACTTTGCATTTCAACCAAATATAGGAGTTGGAGGACACTTTGCATTTCAACCAAATATTGGAGTTGGAGGACACTTTGCATTTCCACCAAATATGGGAGTTGGAGGAAACTATGCATTTCAACCAAATATGGGAGTTGGAGGAAACTATGCATTTCAACCGAATTTGGGGAACTTTGCATTACGACCAAATATCTGACCTAGAGAGATGGATGGTAGACAATTTCAGGTATACACTCTGCTTATTTCAATGTTGTACACTTTCATCACGTTGTCTAAATTGTGCTAATTTCCTTCTCAAATTGTTTAATATTTATTTTGTATAGGGTTATCAAAATCCATTTTGGAGGGTGGATTCTGATTTCACAAGTATGCACCCATCATCTTCAGATAGAGGATTAGATACCGAAGAGAATGAAGACGAAGGAGGAGTTTAAATGGGCGCCTGATGATTTGTTATTTAGATTACTTGAATTAGTAACAATGGTAAAACTATGTATGTTTGGATGATGGAACTTTGTAACATTGTCAAAACTATGTATGTTTTAAACTATATATGTTTGGATGATGGAACTTTGGCAAAACTATTTCTTGCTTATACTAAAGTTATTAGCTTAGACTATCATAGCATGATAGTATCCTAAATTGCATTTTCACAGAGTTTATTGTTAAAATAACGAAGGAGACTTTGTCATTTTTTATTTCTTAATACAAGTGAAAGCATAGCATTGTTTTTAAGGACCATTACATTACAAACATTACTTAAATACAAGTGAAAGTATAGCATTGATTATAACGACCATTACATTACAAACATAACTTAAATACATGTGAAAGCATAGCACTGTTTACAACCATTTACCCATTACAACATTTAGAAATATTACTTAATTACAATAATAGTAGAATTTCATTCCCTTACAAGCATTACTTAAGTACAAGTTCGTAGCATTGTTTACAACCATTTGCCCTTCGCCCATTTAGCCATATAGCAAAGCATAGAACAAACAATAAACAAAAATTTCCACTTCTTCTCTCTTACTATTAGCACTTCATTTTTTCTCCGTAGATCATCTACAATTCTTTCTAAGTTCTCTTCCCTCGATTGCATTTCCATCATTCTTTCTACAATGTCAAGTTCATTTCCCCTTTGAAATGTAGGTGGATCATACCATTCGAAGAAGTCAAAATGCATGTTAGACCTATAATTTTTACACCCATAAAAAAGTCGGCCCGGATTATTTCGTGTTTGTGATCTCCTTAGTGGAGATTTGGAGCCGCAATAGCACAAAACTTCTTGACGTGAATTAGACAAGTAGTGACTTGACCCTGCACTATCCATTTGTTTCCTGAAAATTTGAACAAGTTGTGATTATCAATGAGCTTTAAACTTATTTGAGTTATACGCAAAACATCATTATTTGGAGTTGCAATTTGAGTGTTAAAAATATTGAGATATCTTAACCTGTTATCTAGGAAGCTGTTATAGGTTCCCTTCAAGAAGATAGAGATTGTGTGAAGTTCTGAAAAACTACTCAAGAATTGGAGTATAAAATCTAAGAAAAATTGGTGATTCACGGCACAATCAACTCCGAACTATGTATATATGAATTGCGAAACACAAAATTATGGGTTAGTAGCAGTGGTCATAAAAGCACTTTAAAAAGCTTCACCAGATGAATTAAAATGCTAACTTTTACAAGCAAAACCCAAAGTCTAGTCATGAGATCAAAATACAGATTCTGCTCAGTGGGTAAAGTCAGTCCAAGTTTGACAACAGCATAATACAACTAAGGCAAATCTACTTACACTGATGTTGTGAAGCTAACAGCTAACAAAATCAACACAAAAATTGAGTGACACTACATATTACTCTCTGAGATCTAATATTCAGTTAGTTGGTCATTCCATCTAAAAAGTATCAAAGATGTTTATGTCCACACAAGGAAGAGTCATTCTTTTGTAGTACAAAGTTGCAACTCAAATTTGTGTTTATTATTCATTGTTTATATCAAGAAAAGGTTTGTTGTTCAAACCAGTCTAATTGTTTTACTCTTGGAATTAACACAACATATTGTATAGCACATTAAAGAAGTTTCTACTTTCTAGTGACCACTGCAGTTTCATGATAAAATGTTAGGTTGTTGCCCCCAGTCTCAATTTTTTTTCCTTCTTCCAAACCCAAATAAAATGTTGGGTTGTTGCCCCAAGTCTTTTTTTTTCCTTCTACAAATTAGAATAAAGATTGCATTTCAATTTTTTCTTCTTCTTCTTCCAGGCACCCCAAATTCTAGACCAACATATGTAAATAAACAAAAAAGTTTTTATTAGATGGAATGCAGCACAATGCAACGCAGAAGCCCCAACAAATTGTACACAAAATCAAGACCCACTAAATCAAGACCACAACAACAAAACCCACTAAATTGGCCACTGGATCTTTGTACAGATTATAGACTAATTTTTTTTTTGAAAACATCCAATTTCATTGTAGTAGCCAATTAACAAGCTCAACAAAGTTTATGCCTTCAGAAGTCTACTCAGACCACAAATGGGCAAGATCTCAATTTTTTTTTCTTCTTCCAAACCCAAATAAAATGTTGGGTTATTGCCCCAAGTCTTTTTTTTCTTCTACAAATTAGAATACAGATTGATGATGCCAAAAATTGGTAAGAGTAAAGTAGAGCAATTTTAGGAAAGAGAGAGAGAGAGAAATACTATTTTTTGTATGTGGTTCGGCCCTGTTAATGAAGGTACCTACATCCACGGGTGTGTCTGAGCACGTTCACTAGCAGATCACCCGCAGGCCTAGTGAGCCAACAAAGTGGGGCGGCACTACCAGTAATACCGGCCGGGTGTTTGCGTATAATGGTGAATTTTATAGAGGTCCTGTGGAGACTAAAGAGTTGGCCCTTTCAATGGGAGGTGAGTGGTCTCTTTTATAGATGTAAGAGACCTACTCGTATATGGATAAGGAAACACAATCCAATTAATATAGATTGGCAAAAATTGTGGGGGTTTCCTAATTGGATTAGGAAATAGCTTGCACTTTCCATTAGTCTTCTAGCTTGAGTAGGAAACTGCCTGTAATGCTCGGGATCATGCCTGTGAGCCCAGATGGGCTGTTCCCGTGGTGGGATGTGCCTGTGCAGTTTTCACGACCTGTTGGCCGGGTCGTGGATGAACTGTTCGAGATGATGAGTAGACGAGACCGCTCGAGATGATGAGTAGACTAGACCGCTCGGGATGATGCTTGTCCGAGGAGTTGTGCACGATTTGACCGGGACATGGACTCGCTGCTGGTTTGAACCGCTCGGTCATAGGATAGAGCCAAATT
This sequence comes from Hydrangea macrophylla, assembly GCA_033977485.1. Classification (NCBI taxonomy): domain Eukaryota; kingdom Viridiplantae; phylum Streptophyta; class Magnoliopsida; order Cornales; family Hydrangeaceae; genus Hydrangea; species Hydrangea macrophylla. The sequence goes on along the minus strand of CM066988.1, from coordinate 83,714,629 downwards.
TGGGTGTATCAGCTGTCCCACATTTCCAAGGTTGGCCAGATGCTATATCGGGGCAAGTTTGGAAATCAGTTTGATGTTACTTGCCACTGTCTGAGTGCTTGGAGAAGCTGCCTCGGGGCTTCTGAGCCTGGTGGGTCCTCAGGAACTGGCTGAGAGTTGAGACCCAGCCTAGCTCAAGACTTTTAGGTGCTCAGGAACTGACCAGGAGTTGAGACCCTGCCTAATTCGGAGTCTTTGAATGCTCGGGAAGTGACCAAGAGTTGAGACTCGGCCTACTTCGGAGTCTTTTCTGCTTGAGTTAGCTCCCAGGATGTTATCTTTTGCCCGTAAACCTTCGTTAAGGTTTTGGGTGGAAGAATTTGACTATGTTGGAGAAGCCGACCTAAAGCGTATTACTTTAGGGTCCCTTTTATGTTAACTCCCTAGGATGGTTGTCTTCTGCCCAGTTAGCCTTCGTCACGACTGTTGGGAGAAGAGCTTGACCATGTTGGTGTAGCCGACCTAAATCACGTCGCTTTAGGGTCTTTTTGCTCCTTTATCGTCGGCTAACCTAAGAGATTTTAGTCACCTCTATCGTCGGTTTGGACCTAAGTTGAGTTAATGCCTCTGAGTACTGTAGGTACTCGGGTTGTCCAAGATTTTAACTTGGTTATCCGCGAGGCCTGTAAATACCCAGTGTGATTACCTGTTTAGTTCACTACGCCATCTTGCCCCCCAAGCTTTCGCTAAGACGAGGGTCTTACAGAGGCTATGATCTGTAGGTAATCGACCTCGAACATGGTGGTTGCAGGGTCTTTTGAAGCTTGCCATCATCAGCCACCTAGGGGGTTTGCCCCCATCGTCGATTGGACCTAAGCGAAGCCGGTGCCTCGGGCGTGACCCCGAGGTCTTTGGTGCTTGGGTTCGGAGCTCGAGGTCTTTTTAGTGCCTGAGTTCGGAGCTCGAGGTCTTTTGATGCCTCGGGGTTAGGCCCGAGGTCTTTGTATGCCTCAAGGTTAGGCCCGAGGTCTTTAGATGCCTCAGGGTTAGGCCCGAGGTCTTTGTATGCCTCAAGGTTAGGCCCGAGGTCTTTAGATGCCTCAGGGTTAGGCCCGAGGTCTTTGCAAGAGCTCTTTGACAATCGGTGTAGCCTTATATGGTGATCAGGCAGGTACCACTGTTGTCGGGCTCATCTAGGCTGATGGAGACAGGAGGACGGATCAGGATCGTTGGGCTCCTGATTTCACTGTGCTGAAGACAAAGTTGGAACTACTTGATCCTGACCGATGTGAACAGGAGGTCGGGTTAGGGCTGCTGGACTCAGACCACTGTGAACTGGAGGTCGGCTCGGGGCTGCCGGACTCAGACCGCTGTGAACTGGAGGTCGGGTCGGGGCTCCCGGGCTTATCTCGCTTTCGCTTACTTTTGGAAGACTCGTTGTTTTCTTGCCCGGGGTCTTTGACCTTTAGAAATTCTTCAGTGTTAATGTATTTTCCAACCCTCTCAGTGAGCTCAACCAAAGTTCCCGGTCGGTTTCTGTGGAACGACGCGGCGCACTTGGTGTGTTGAACTCCCGAGCAGAAGGCTATGATAGCGGCAGTTTCATCAAGATCATAAACCGGCTGGTGAACTCCTTGAGGGTCTCATTGTTCCTTTGTATGATCGTCAGTAGATGTATGTCAGGCTTTGGCGGTTCATGCATACCGGCGAACTGGTTGATGAACTGCTTGCTGAGTTGCTTGAAACTGCGGACCGATCGGGGCTCCAACGAGTAGAACCATTGGGTGGCCAGGCCTTTCAAAGTGCTGGGGAAGGCTAGGCAGTGTAGCTCATCAGAGTTGGTGGCTAGGGCCATCTGAGCCTTATAGGTTCGGACGTGGTCGACCGGGCTTCCCGAGCCGTTATAGGGATCTAGGTGAGGCTGCTTAAATTTGCGCGGGATGGCAAACCTCGTGATCTGGCTGGAGAACGGTGACTCTGTCTCGGTATTGGCTTGATTCGGAACACGGCTTTGACCAAGCTTTTTGGCCACTCTGTCAATCTGCTTCTGCAAGTCCTTGATTCGGGCTTCCAATCCTTCCCGACCAGTATTTGAGGGGTTGGTCAAATTGGTGGAAGAGGCTTCTTCTTCATGGTTGTGTGCTGTCCTCTGGGATCGGGCTCGGCTATGGGTCTGGGTAACCGTTCGCCTAGGGATAACTCGACTCTTGATCGAGTGACCCTGGACTGATTCCCGGGCCGTATGCTCCTGCCTTTCCTTTCACACAGCACGCCCACTGTTGATATCTCTGGCATCCTCAACACGGGACGGGTTGGCTCGGACACGTTGTCTGGTCAAGATTGGTTCCCGACTGTACGCAACGTTCCCGGGTCGTTTCCCGGCCCCTGGAGGACTGCTGTGCTGGGCTAGCAGGGCTTCAATCTGTTGCTGGATTTGATGCTGGCCCTCCAGGAGTTACATGGGGGTCGCGGTGATCTACTCAGATGTCATGGCTGTCGCAACCGGTGCCGTGGGCCGGAGGAACATCCCGGATGGGCTACTGATCAGCCTTCTTACCCTTCTTCGGTGGCATGACGATCAGTCAAGAATTTGTTGATGAGAAGACTTGTCGTTTCCCACAAACGACGCCAAGCTGATGATGCCAAAAACTGGTAAAAGTAAAGTAGAGTAATTTTAGGAGAGATAGAGAGAGTGAGAGACTATTTTTTGTATGTGGTTCGGCCCTGTTAATGAAGGTACCTACGTCCACGGGTGTGTCTGAGCACGTTCACTAGCAGATCACCGGCAAGCATGGTGAGCCAACAAAGTGGGGCGGCACTATCAGTAATACCGGCCGGGTGTTTGCGTATAATGGTGAATTTTATAGAGGTGCTATGTAGACTAAAGAGTTGGCCCTTTCAATGGGGGGTGAGTGGTCTCTTTTATAGATGTAAGAGACCTACTCGTACATGGATAAGGAAACATAATCCAAGTAATATAGATTGGCATTAATTGTCGGGGTTTCCTAATTGGATTAGGAAATAGCTAGCACTTTCCATTAATCTTCTAGCTTGAGCAGGAAACTACTCGTCGGGATCACGCCTGTGATGCTCGGTATCATGCCTGTGGGCCCGGATGGGCTGTTTTTGCGGTGGGATGTGCTTGTACGGTTTTCACGACCTGTTGGCCGGGTCGTGGATGAACCGCTCGGGATGATGAGAGTAGACCGCTCGGGATGATGCTTGTCCGAGGAGTTGTGCATGATTTGACCGGGACATGGACTCGCTACTGGTTTGAACCGCTCGGTCATAGGATAGAGCCAGATTTGGGTGTATCACAGATTGCATTTCAATTTTTATTCTTCTTCTTCTTCGAACTTTTATGTGTGCATATAAATATATATATATATATAGAGAGAGAGAGAGAGTACCACAATGCAAAAGAGAGAGAGAGCAGGAGCCGTCGCCGGACTGGTTCACCGGCAGGAGGTGTGCGCCGTCACCGGACTGGTTCACCGGCCGCTTGGTTTCGCCGTCGTCGGGTTGATCGCTTGGAGGTGGGAGTGGTCGGGCTAGGGCTAAAGCAGATTTGGGGATTTTTTTCATTCCCTCCAAAATTTATGTATTGAGCCAAAATAAGCCAGCCAACATGTAAGTTGTGGGCCCCATCAAAATGTTTTTTGCAAGTTAGTCCCTCAGTGTGGTTAGAGGTGTGGACGCAAGAGTGGGTCTAGCATTTTTTATTACATTATCCACCACTTATCTTCAGATTTCGTCCTCGAAATCTGAAGCATTATCCCCTATAACCAAAAAGAAACCATCTTGCAAGACACACTCTAAAAATGCTCAAGTTCTCGTTTTACATGAACGATTACATCAGCGGCTAACTAGTTAAGTTCTAAACACGCGATACGAAGATATAAACGATCCATGAATACTAGGGTGACAACCACCAATCATCGGGATTATATATATGAAATTCGTATGTCAAACATCAGAAAAAGGTCCCCAAACATTCCATTAACTACCCAATTATCCAAATGAGTGTTTGTTTAGGTCTCTTATGGGTCCCAAACGTGGTCCCAAATATTTTATGAAGTTGCTATTGCACCTACTAATTATGCACTTTTCCATTTATGCCCTTATATGCAATAACCAAACTAGCATTTTAGTAACCCACATATATATTAATCAATGTACTATGAAAGCTATTAAACATATCTTCAATTATTCATACAAATGCATCTAGTCATTTAAATGCACATTTTATATTCTGGGCTCTTAACTGAGTCCTATTCCAGTACATGTCCCACCTCATTGGTGACTTTCCAACTGTGTCATTCTCTGAACACTTTTCGCGGGCGAGACCAAAGCATCCCCTTAATCCATTTTATACACTAATTATATAAATTAATGCATATTAACATAATAATTAACCATTTTTCGGGTACAAGTATTACACCTGTGATGATAAAGCGATGGTATTAGTTGCAAAGAGTTAGTGAGAGGTGACATATAAGGACATGCTTGTCACTTCTGTAATAACCAAAATTGTACTTTATGTTGATTTAGTAGTACCATTGGAAGTAATTGATTGATTTGATTTCTTTTCACAACAGTTTGTATGTATGGGGAAGATCTTGGGGGTATCGACCATGGGAGTGCTCTAATTGGTTGTGAGGGAGGGGTGAAAGCACGTGAGAGTCACATGTCTCTCACTCTTTGGAACCAACCCTAACTTTACATATAAGGAGTTAGCTAGTTAGGGAGATGCCACTGGCTCTAGTTTCCAAGTCATGAACTCTTGAAATCCCAATGTATGTAGTCACCCATAATTACTGCTCCAATGATGGTTGATCCAAGTGGTGAGTGTGTATTAAGTGAGTCCTAAGGGCAGTATTGTGATACTTTCTGGAGCCGAGCATGAGACTCTTGAGTGTGGCACCCCTTTGAGGGTTACATGATCCTTAGGTGGAGTTACTGGGAGGTGGAACTCTCTCCAAGTGGAAGTCTTTGGAGATGAACTTTCTTGGGAACCCCAGAGTGTCTCTTTGGAGATGGACACGCGGGTCTTAGACCAATCCATGTGACATTGCAACTAGTGGTGGTAGTGATGACAAATAGTTTTGGTGATAACGTGAATAAGATGCCATTTGACGAATTATTAAGGACTATCTACAGCATCAATTAAGCCCTTGATTTTTAAACAAATTAACGAAAATGATAATAGAAAACCTTAAAAAAAAAAAAAAAACTTCTCAAGTAAAGCAGATAATCTTCAATCATCATCAATTAAAACCCATATAAAAAATATAGGACCTCAAGTGAATCTATTTATAATAGAAAGTCCTAAAAAATGAAAATTTGAAATAATAGAAACAAAGTTTATTTGACCCACAATTCTTCCTGTTGTTTGAAAACCTTCAAAAAATGGCTCTCAATTAATTCTCTTCAATCGTCATCAATTAAAACCGATACACAAAGTAAAGGGCATTAAGCGTATCAATGCTATGATTCAAAAATTTGATTTCCAATTTTGGGCCAAATACTTAATTGCTGTGATACAACTTACCACTGCCACATTATGTGACAGCACAGCTATTAAAATATTTGGAGACCAAACTTGAAAAGTATAACACTATTCATTTCATAATAACAAAAAAAAAGGAAATCACTTTGGTACACCAAAGTGGTATTGGTGTAGGTACACCAAACTACTTTGCCAAGTGTCAATGATTGATTGGAGGAGAAAGTAAAAGTTGGTGGCCATTAATGATAGATGAACTTGTGATAGCAGGTTGCATGTACATATTACATGTTTGTTCCTTTATCAATAAAGTTTGTTCCTAAGTCATGTATGTTTGTTCCTTTTTAAAAGATTTTTCTACATACCTAGTACTTAGTTGAAGAATTTAAGGTTGCATTAATACGTCCACTAATATTTGGAATATATCTCAACTACCAAATCCCCAACACTTTCAACCTCTTAGATTACTTACCCTCTTAGTTTCACTTTCACAACATGTTGAAGTTTTTTTTGGAGAAGACAACCTAAGTTAAAGATCTACTACAATGTATTTTCCTACTTTTCACATTACTTATTACTATATAATGTGGTGTTATAGTTTGTAGATTTGTGAAAAGCTTTATTAATCTGGAACGAAAATATTGAAATGAAAGGAAAAAAAGTCATAATGTTTGAAAACAAAACTTTCTTGACTTAGAAACAATACGTATATTTCATGAAGACTTAAAAATGTAGGTTTTATGTTCGATGAAAACAAATGTGTCTAGAACAGTAAGCAGGCCCGGCCCTGAGGCCAAGCAGCCCAAGCAATGGCTTGGGGCCCCAAATTTCAAAGGGCCCCCAAATTTCCCAATTAGTCCATTTGTTTTCTAGTAATAGTTCAGCCCAAACAAATTTTATAGCCCAATAGAGTTACCTAAACTCCCAGCCCATTAAAGTCCAGCCCATATCCGCATTAAACCTCAAGCCTCTAACCCCGGATCCTCTTATTTCTCTCTGTGTATAACTATATAATAAATTAACAATGCACTGGTTTCTTACTTTGTGATTGGTATGGTTTGAATTGAGTTTGAATGTGTAAACTGGGATTTTATTTACCATTTTGATATCATGAAACTCTTGTTGTTTTATGAATATTGTATGAAAGTGTTCTACACATAAAGCCAATTATATATAATTATGTGTTAGTAGACCCTCAAAAAAAAATTGCCTCGAGGGCGCTGCCCCCGAACCCCCCGTATAATTTTGGGGTCCCGTTTTTAGATTTCGCTTTGGACCCCCAAAAACTCAAGACCGGCCCTGACAGTAAGTTACATAATGGAACCAGGTATAAAAATCTAGGAACCATATTTTACGATACTAGAACTATGTATTAATGATAATGGAACCGTCTTTAATTTAGAGGAACAAAACTTAGAAATCAAAGGAACTAGAGAAGAAATCTAGGAACCATATTTTACGAGAATGGAACCATGTAATAACGATAATGGAACTATGTTTAATTTAGAGCAAGAAAACATAGCAATCAAAGGAACCGAGAGAAGAAATCCAGGAACCATATTTTAAGGATAATGGAAGAATGTTTAATTTAGAGGAACAAAACATAGCATTCAGAGGAACCGAGAGAAGAAATCTAGAAACCATGTTTTACGATAATGGAACCATGTCTTAACGATAATGGAACCATATTTAATTTAGAGCAAAAAAACTTAGAAATCAAAGGAACCGAGAGAAGAAATCTTGGAACCATGTCTTAACGATAATGGAACCATGTTTAATATAGAGGAACAAAACTTAACAATCAAAGGAACCGAGAGAAGAAATCTAGGAACCATGTTTTACGATAATGGAACCATGTCTTAACGATAATAGAACCATATTTAATTTAGAGAAAAAAAACTTAGAAATCAAAGGAACCGAGAGAAGAAATCTTGGAACCATGTTTTACTATAATGGAACCATGTTTGATATAGAGGGACAAAACTTTACAATCAAAGGAACCGAGAGAAGAAATCTAGGAACCATGTTTTGCGATAATGGAACCATGTCTTAACGATAATGGAACCATATTTAATTTAGAGCAAAAAAACTTAGAAATCAAAGGAACCGAGAGAAGAAATCTTGGAACCATGTTTTACGATAATGGAACCATGTCTTAACGATAATGGAACCATGTTTAATATAGAGGAACAAAACTTTACAATCAAAGGAACCAAGAGAAGAAATCTAGGAACCATGTTTTACGATAATGGAACCATATTTAATTTAGAGCAAAAAAACTTAGAAATCAAAAGAACCGAGAAAAGAAATCTTGGAACCATGTTATACGATAATGGAACCATACCTTAACGATAATGGAACCATGTTTAATATAGAGGAACAAAACTTTACAATCAAAGGAACCGAGAGAAGAAATCTTGGAACCATGTTTTACGATAATGGAACCATGTCATAACGATAATGGAACCATGTTTAATATAGAGGAACAAAACTTAACAATCAAAGGAACCGAGAGATGAAATCTAGGAACCATGTTTTACAATAATGGACCATGTCTTAACTATAATGGAACCATATTTAATTTAGAGCAAAAAAACTTAGAAATCAAAGGAACCTAAAAGAGAAGAAATCTAAGAATCATTTTTTTTTATGATAATGGAACCATGTATTAACAGAACCGTGTTTAATTTAGAAATCAAAGGAACCATATTTACTATAATAGAACCATGTATGAATGATAATGGAATCATGTTTAATTTATTGAAAACTATGGATGAAGGAGGTATACTTTCAAGACTTTGAAATCAAATCTCCTTAGGATGAGAAGGGGTAAAGGTGGAAGGAGAAGTGGAGGAAGTGGAAGAAGGGCTCCTTCAATTACCGATGTATGGCATGCATATTGCTCTTACACAGATCCTAATGGGCAGACTTGGTATGGTGAAAGGCGTCCTTTTGTTAGCACCCCAATACCTTATAATTTACCTTTCGCAAATGTTGGGCACATAATCATTGGTGACGCTCACACTCGACTGCCAAAT